>NW_019104651.1:472136-506072 GCF_001995035.1 Momordica charantia
TCTTTAACTAGGTAAACTATATTCTAGTGGATATTATTGACCTATCTTTTATCATTTATTATTTCTTCTTTAAATTAATCGTCTACTGAATTAAATGTTCTTATATCAGTCTATCTATCCATCTATCAGTAAGTTTCATCTTTAAACTTGTAGGATTTTGTTGGTATATTTCATCATTTATTTATAAAAGAATTCGAATATCCTTGAATTTTCGTTATCGTTATGTATCCAATAAGTTTTTATTGCTAAATCCATAGTTTAATGTCTACCTAACATGATTATTCTTATTGTGATTGCCTACCTAGAATTTAATATTCTACGTGTTTCGCCTTCACAACCAAATATGGTAGGTTTAGACGGTTATCCTTTGAGATTAGTCAAGGTGCACATAAATTGACTCGGACACTCACAGATATTAAAAAAAATAATAAAATAAAATATAACGTTCTTACTCTATTTGATGGCATGTAAACATTAAATTGAGGTTGTTGACAGATCTATTACACGAAATTAAAAGTTTATGATCTATTAAAATATAATAAATAATGAACAGTAACTTTTAAAGTTGGAGAGTTCATATAAAAAGGAAAAAATAAATTAAAGTTGTTAAAGTTGCTGAATACGGCCCCTAGCTTTTAGCCAGTGCCTTTATTCCATCGTGGTAAAATTCATACATTAGAGTAAATTTATTATTTTTTTTAATTGCGGTAACAAATTTAGATCCAATTATGAGATTCTCTTTCTATCGCATATGAATGGAAAATAAGGTATAATTCAAAGTTTCTGAAAGTTCCATGTAATTTCTTTTACTATCCTTTTTAATTTTATATTTCGTTTAGAGTGATATTTATGTTCGTACTACTATTTGAGATGATAATAATGTTCCTTCTAGTTTCTAATCATGGATAGAATCTACTTGTAACTTATTTTTATAAATGAGTTGTTATACTATTGTGTCTCGTTTATGAGGCGTGTGATGTTTTTTTTCGTTGCGGTGCTGATCGACTTTCTTGTTATTGGTGTTTTCGTTGGCTTTTTGGTAAGTCTCTTTGTTCTATTTATCTCTTAGCTGGTCTGTCTTTATCCTGCAATATATTAATATTTTTTAAAAAAGAAAGAATAATCAAGAATAATCCAAATATTGTCGTAAGTAAGTAAGTAAATAAATAAATAAATAATAATAGTAGCAGTAGTAGCAGTAGAGGGAAATTATTAAGGGGACCATATATTTCTTAAATGGGTGTCCATCACTGTCTCCTGAAGATGGAGACTTGTTTTCACTTTTCCATTGTCTCCCCTTCCATACCTTTAATTCAAGTGTATTTTTGGCTTTTTTTCCTTTTATCAAAATTAGTCTAAAGCCTTTCATTCTTTTATTTTATTCATTGTAAAAGAAAAAAGAAAAAAAGAAAAGTTATGTTGGTATGGCCAAAGGTGAACAATTGAATCTACAAAATCAAGAAAATTAACGACGTTGGTCAATTAGTTAGCTCAAATTTGATACATTTATGTCGTCTACTATTTTGATGGACAAACTAATAAACGAAAAAGTTAATTGGGTCATAAAGCTATATTTTTCATCTTCCTCTTGTTATATTAGACGTAAAAACAAATAAAAGATGGTGAAAAATAATTAGAAGATAGGACTTTAATATTGCGTTGTCCTCTTGCCTCACCCTCTCACAACTAACTTCTAAAATACTTATGTAAGGATGGATTCACGTTGGACCTAGGGGCTCGAGTCCCCCTCAATTTTAAATCTTAGTGAAAAAATATATCCCATAACTTGGGTCTTTAGTCTCGTGGCGACGAGACCGTGCCCCCTTTGGCGCGTTCAAATTCGATTCCAAAAAATATATTAATGCATTTTAAAATGATGAAATTTGCCATGCCCTTAAACTTAATTATAACTGGAAAAAAAAACTTATTTTTGAGGCATAGAAGATGCTCTGGGAAACAAACTGAGTGAGTTGGAGGATAATTTGCACGATTTTGCAGGGCACTTGTCAGAAGAATAAACTCTGCCTCTCTTTTATCTTTGGATAGTTTAATATATCTTATTATATTATTGTAGAGAAATTGTACACGTTTGTTTTAATTTAAAAAAAAATTGTTACTACTATGTTTTATTGGTATGTGATATTCTCTTAGACCATAATTTAATTGTTAAAAGAAAAATACTCAGGCTTGATTCCATCTATATCTTGAACTGGCTATCCTTTAAATGTTTGATAAATAAGAGAGAAAAATACAAAAATGGATAATTTAAAAAAATAATAATAAGCGGTTGATTTTTCAATAGCAATCAACATAGAGATAGGTCGTCATCACCCGTCGGGAACTAAGTATTTTCCATTGTTAAAATAACAATGTGTCTCCATATCTTTAACTAAAACTAGGGTTGTTCAAGAAATCCGACGAACCCAAACAATTTGGGTTGGGTTCGGTTAGATGTGGGTTGGATTGTGATTTTTCCAATCCGATTGGGTTGGGTAGGGTCTCGAGTTCAACATTTAAAAAATCGGATGAATCCAACCCAACCTGAATTTATGCATATATGTGTATTTTTTTTAATTATATATATATATCCTTATCTTCAATGTCAACCGTCAATTTAGTTTTAATCTTGGCCCTTCATTTAAGGTTTTCATATTATCTTCTTCTATCTTGTATGTTAATCTCAGCCGTCCATTTAGTTTTAATCCTAACACTCTGTCGCCACCATAATAATTAATAATTAAAAATTAAAAAAAAAAGCAACCCGACAACCCAACATAACCCAACCAAAAAAATATTGGGTTGGGTTGGGTTGGGTTAGCCATCCAATTCAAATCCGACAGTTCCTATATATGACCAACTCGAAAATTCGAGTTGGTATCCCAAAATCCCTCATAACCCGACTCGACCCAACCCATGAACCACCCTAACCAAAACAAATACTCTCATATATAAGTCTCATACCACTTGTTTGAACCTCAAGTCTAATCTCCACAGCTTTATAATAACATGATATTTGTCATCTTCGAACCCAAACCACATTGGTTTACTTTTGATTCACGAAAAAGTCTCATACTAATTATGAATCTTTTTCGCTTCTAATCATCGACGTAGGGCTACGTTCTCGCGTCGTCCCATACAAAGTATATAGTAGAGTGTTGTTTTGGTCCATGTGCATATGCACATTCACAAGTCTCCAATAGAGGGTGTAGAAACACACCCTTTTATATTTGATATGTGAGGGTGAGGGTGTGGGTGTAGATATATATTTTGTGGGCATTATGATGTGTTTGCATGTGAACCATCCTAAAAATTGGTGTACTTGAGATATTTTCTAGAGCTCCCGAAAAAGACATTATATGGACTGGATTAAAAGGGTCAGTCATCCTAAAATTAGGATTCATTTCTTGTCGCAAATATTCACTTGTAGCATACCATATCTCAATGGAATGACGTAATTTTTCTGCTGCGTGTATGTTCCATAATGATTGTGATAATTGGAAGCATTACATATATATTTGTTGGGATACCCTACAAAACATGGGTCTAGCTAATTAACAAAAAGCATTAGAATATCCCAAAAGAGAAAAATGGACCAAGTCTTGGTTTTGGGGATCAAGAGGGGTTTGGATTATTGGAGCATTTGCTATGTGGAATATACCATTTTTAAATTTCAGCCAACCAATTTTATGTTGTGTTACCAATTAAGTCTTTTTCTTGATCTAATTTTGATCATCAAACTTTTGAAGTTCTCTAAACTTTCAAAATATTTGCTGTAATTCTTATTCTTTCTTATTTCTTATTCTTCCATTTTTAAAATGTCAATGACATTCTTCCACTTTCAAAATATCAATTTTAATTCTTTAAGTTTTTAGGTATGTTTCATTTTACATCTCAAAACTTTTAAATGTACATTTTAGACAACATCTCTATTAAAAATTAGAACTTTTGGATATACCAAAAGAAAAAATATAAGGATTAATGTCTAAAATAGACAATATTATACCATTGTAGAGACATTGTGAAAGATCTATCGTCTAAATATACCAATTTTAACTTAACCCGCCACATGTATCATCAAGGAGTTGAAAAGGTTTGTGCTAGTATATAGACGAATGCCAACATTGGTGACATCGCGACCAAATGAAGGGTTGTTTTTGTTTCAAGATGAATTAATTAAGAAGTTTAAGAGTTAAAATGAAACTTTCGCATGAATGGATACATAATAAATCAAAACTAATTACCCTGTAATTTAGAGGCTTGATGTATTTTTCATTTCACTCATATCCAACAAGACACATGTTTGATCGATTCAATTTGCTTCTTTTTCTTCACTATACCGATCAGCCTTCACATCACTGCCCTCCTCCTTTTGAAGAATTGGAGCGCCTTCTTCTCCTTCTCCCTCCGCCCGATTGTCTTGAATAATCGAAGCGCCCTCCTCTCCCCCTCCTCCTCCATTCGACGCCCGATTGTCTTGAACAATCGGAGCGTCTTCTCCTCCCCCTCCATCCAACTCCGCAATCGGCTCCTCGGTCTTGTACTTATACCACGACGCCCAATACAAGTAATGAAAGAAGTTCAAAATACTAAGAATGGCCAAGAACCAATAGAAGAGATTCAAATTGTTGTGGTTCAAGTCCTCCGGAATCTGGCCTTCAACCCAACCCTTTTTGCTTGGAGCTATGTTTCTAGTGACCTTATTCACCACATTCACAAAGATGGAGCTCAAGTAGTAGCCAAATGAAAGGGAGAGCCATGTGAATGAAGTGGAGAGGGACCTCATCCCCACAGGAGCCTCCTTATAGAAGAACTCCAGCAGCCCCACCAGGGTGAACATGTCTGCTATTCCAAATATACCGTATTGGAACGACAGCCAAAACAGGCTCATCGGTTGGTTCGGATGGTTCGTCGCTTGGTTCCGCCGCTTCACCTCGACCAGCCCTGCTACCGCCATTGATATGGCCGAGAGTACCTGTTGAGAATACTTTTTAAAATGATTATTTTTTAAAAAGTTCCAGAACCAAAATAGAAATTTACAAAAATAGACATTTTAAAGCATATTAGAAACCTAGCTTGAGATTAATATTATCTATAAACTCTGTATATAAGTTAAGTTTTTTGAGTTAAAGTGATAGTTTTAAGATCATTACCAGTCCAACCCCGACGCGCTGGAGCTGGGTGATGCCCGAGGGGTGGTGGGTGATCTTACGTGCGAAGGGGACAAAGACAAACTCGTAGAGCGGGATGAGAAATGCCATGAAAACCAGAGGGATGACAGGGATTGAAGGTGCTGGGAACTGGAGATGGCCAAGGCTTCTGTCCATAATTGTAGTGTTGCCTTGTTCCACAGAGAAAGTTTGGAGCTGGGCCAAGCAAGTGTTCATGATAATGGTGCTGATGAATATGGGCACCATTCTTGTTATGATCTTCACTTCTTCTACTTGAGTTACACTGCAAACTTTCCATGCTTGGGCTTCTGAATCATTTGGGAGAATTGCAGCTTTGTCAAGAAACCTGATTCATGGATCACATCATCACTTCAATAATTAAATTCAAGTTGTGTTCTAAGCTTTGTATCTGTTAAATTATAAGTTTGGATCGTGAAGTTTAGGTTACTGAACTTTAAAAAATGTTTAAGAAATCTATAAACTCTCGGTTTTTTTTTTATCTAATAGGTCTTTAAACTTTCAAGTGTCCTAATTATAAGTTGTTGAATTTGTAACTTAAAAGTCTCTAACCTGTTATTTATTTTTTTTAATTTTGAATTTTGTGTTCAAGACAATCCACCTTTTGATTTTGTGCCCAGTTAATAAGTTTTTGAATTTTTTTAAAGAAAATGTTAAATATATCTTTTTTTGAATTTTGTGTTGAAGATTCTTAGTTGAAGATAAGTGCCTTAAACAGTTGATTAAAGATCTGTTAAGTCATGAAATTGAAAGTTCATAATCTATTAGATACTTTTAAAATTTAGAGATAAAAATGAATGTTTAATGTTTTAAGAATTTATTAGAAACCTTTTAAAATTTAAAAATTTATTTAACACGACTGTAAAGATTAAATTTATAATTTTATGAGTACAGTGAAGGAAAGACTGCTGCATGTCTAAAGAGAATGATCATAATCTTAATTAATTTAAGGTTAAATTACTAGATTGGTGTTTATGGTTGATTTGAATTTGGGTCCTATAATTTGAACTTAGTTTTAATTTTATCGCTATTATTTTGGGCTTAGTTTCAATTTACTACTCAAGCCTTAAAAAAAATTTAATTTAGTTCCTATGATTTGTTCAAATTTTTCAAATTTATGTCAATGTTGTTACTTTCCAACGTTTTATATCTATGTTTCATATATTATCTGTTGATGTTAATTTTTTATCGATATTTATACAAAATTTGAGATCTCGACATTTAAAATCTTAATTGAAACTAAGCCGAAACTGTAAAAATAAAATTTAAAATTTAAAGTGAAATTTGACAATAAAAATAAAATTTACCTGAGCTGATTGGTGTGTGCAATTTTAGAGTCAATGGAATCCAAATAATATTTGTCACTAATCTCATACAATTCGCTCGGTGAGTCCGGCAAGGGTAACCTTCGGTTTCTAATTGCCACGACAATAACCTGCGACGAACAAATGCGAATCTAAAGCTCACCAGAAAAGATATTTATTATCAAGTTTCATGTTATCGATTGTCTCGTAATTGTTAAATTAAAAACAAATCAAATTTCATTTATCCCATATCAAATATATAATCTAAACAATTTGATTAAGATCTTAATTATATTTAATAACCTCACTTATGTAACATATGAGGTGGCATAATGCTGTACAAAAAATAAAATTTTAAATATATGTTCTAGTCACTACCATTTTAACATTTTAATTTCTACTAACCTTCATCAAAACTTGGATGAATTAGAAATTCTCGTGTTTGTTGTAATCTAATTCTGTCTTCTGGATCTCTATTAACTCGCTTGATCATGTGTCATGTGAGTTTACCCATAGTGTCATTTAACATCTACTAACAATAAGGGTTAAAGTCAAAATTAATAAGATATAAATCCTATTTCGATTTATTTTTATTAATTTTGTTCATGGTTTCCTCTAAATTCTTTTTATTTACCTCTCCTTTGGAACTATTATTAGCCAAATTTCAAAAAAAAAAATTCAAAAGTTATTTTTTAACAAAATTAAAAACAAAATAATTATGAAAAGGGTTTAAAAAAAATATAAACATATGAGAGAAATAGAGAGAGACCTGAATGATCCTCGAGACTGGGCTTTCACCAGGCACATGAAGCCTATAAAATGGCTTCCCAACGGCAAAGACAACAAACCCGACGGCAGTGGCGACGGCGGAGATCAAGAACCCCCAAAACCAGGCCTTGTTAACTGCGACCCACACGATCACAGTCACTCCCACGGCGGCGCCGACCACGACGCTGAGCAACATACAGTTGAAGAATGTGGGCAGAGCTTTGGCCTCCCTCGGATCCTTCTGGTCGAACTGGTNGCGCCGAGCGCGGGCAGAGCGCCTCTCACCCCGCCCGACCCGACCGCGAGGAGGTACAGCGAGGTGTAGAATACGAACGCAATGCGGCCCCGGACGCAGTCCTTGAGACAGTCAGGTTTCGGGAGAAGATCTTGGGAGTAGGCTTGGACTGTGATCATCACTAATGCCTGTAGTTTTGATACTAGAAATGAGTGTTTGATGTATTTTACTCGAACACATAAATTTTTTTTGTCGTGTTTAAAATAGTATTAGATTCTGTACTTAAATTATTATCACTTTCTCAGATTTGGAAGAGATTTAGTTTTAGAACGAAGCTCAAATCAGTATAAACTAGCTAAAACATTTAAAATTATAGAAATCAAACCGAGTAATAAGCTCAAACACAAGTATCAACTTGCTCATTTAACCTTTATTTTAGGTTAAATTATCAATTTTAGTTCCTTTATAGTTTGAGTTTGGTTTAATTTGATTTCTATATATGTTTAAAAAGTCTCAATTTTTTGTCTTTATGATTTAGGCGTAGTTTCAATTTAATCCTATCATTTATCGTTTGTTTAAGCCTCACAAATTGTCCGTGACCATTTTTTACCATGAATTAAAATTCACTCGTTTGATATATGTGTATTTATAGAAAACGGTGTCATATATTCAATATAGTAATGTCTTGTTATAACATGTATAATTTTATGTAATTTTATCGAATAATAGGAATTAAATTAAAACTTTCAAAACTACAGAGGCCAAATTGAAACTAAGCCAAAAACGATCAAAACCACAAGAACTAGCGGAATTGAAAATAAGTTAGAAATCTAATAAATTGAAATTTGTAAGATGATAAGAGACTAAATTGAAACTAAACTCAAAAATTATAGGAATGGGATGAATCTTACGAGAATTTCGAGGACGCCGAAAATGAGACTGGTGGTGAGCCTGTTGATATAGGTGTCGGAAAGGAAGCCACCAAGAAGAGAGAGCAAAAATGCAGAACCAAGAAAGTTGGTGAGAGTATTTGCAGCAGTTTGCAGATCAAAATGCATCACCAGAAGAAAGTACTGAACCAGGCTCACCATATTTGCCACAAAGCCCATGTTCTCAAAGCTAAGCAATGCTGTTAATAATATCACATATATTGATCATCAAGAACCCTTTTTTTTCGAGCACAACATGTTGGGGAAGGGATTCAAACTTACAACATCTTGGTTGGAGGTAGCTCGCTTTTGTTGATGATCAAGAATTTGAATGACAAATTTCACAAACTTTTTTAAATTGTTGACGTTGTAATTCAGTCTATTTAGATCATTGATGGTAATTAAATATCTCTACTCAGTTAAACTTTTAACTTTTATTTTAGGTTTAAATACTTTTTTTATCACCCTTTGATTTTATTTTTAGTTTATTTTAGTCTTTATAGTTTGAAAATGTTGGTTTTTGTCTGTGTACTTTTAAAAAAAGTGACCAATTTGATCTCTAACTTCTTATTTTCAAAATTTTAACATGAATTTTATGTCCATGGGAACTCTTTATTACAAATTTATAGTTCGAGAAATTTAGTGGGTAAAGTATCCTGCTAAAATTATAGTTGAAAGAAATTGGATAAAAATGGAAATGAATGAACCAAAATAATCACTTTTAAAAAGTACCAAACGTCTTGAAAGACCATGACTAAAATAAACCAAAATAGTCATTGTTATTGTTAGCCTCCTTACTTAAATGTTGTCATGACGTGTTAATTGAATTTGAAAAATAAAAAAAAAAGAAAAAGAAAAAACTGATGATTTGTAACAGTAAGAATAATGAAATAAAATGGCTAACATGAACCTAGCTCAATAATTAAGACATGTTGCTTTTTCTCAGAAGTCGAATAAGAAAATTAGGAGGTCGCATTTATTAATCAAAAGGTTTGAAGACGCAAGTGAAATTTTTTAGACTTCTCATATTAAAAACAAACACAAACCATCCAAGTTCGTCAACTAAATCCAAATCTAGTAGTTTACCGAAAATAAATATAGTAGCTCGAAATCCGCCTTTTCCTTTATTGCTTGGATCGACATCTTTGATCTCCCTCGCCTCAGATCCCTACATATGATGATCAACGTCAAATCAACTATACTCAGATTGGCTAAATTAGACTCGTGAAAGATGAGATTAGAGTATCTAAATTAACTCTCACCATGGCAGCTTTGAAAACAAATAATGGGCCGACAAGAAAACAGTTGAATTTGTATTACTGTATATATAGCCCAAGGATCATAGTATATAACGTCCATATCTCATAAATTCCATCGCCATTCTTTAAATATTGAATCTCTCTGAATTTAGGGTTTGTGAAAATAAAGAATTTGATTGGAAGTGGAAGTGGAAGCGGATAAAGCAAGTGCTTTTTTGGTATCATTATCGTTGAGGACACATGGTTTTGCCCCCAACAATGCCATCTTTGTTCATGATTTTTGTTTTACAATGTGAATGTGACATGATTTTCATTATTTAAGTTACTTTTCACCGCCTCCCCGACTAACAAGTCTGRATTCGAATTTCTAATATTGCTGAACTAAAATAGGGTATTCTCGAAAAACTTAACTATAATATATATTTCATTTTTCACCTTTTTCTGCACTGCATTGCACATATTCTTTGGAGTTCTGGTACRTTTTACTCGTCGAATTTAGGCTTTCAATTGTGCTCCCTGGCTCCGTTGATTCTTTCATATCAAAGGCTCGTTTTTCTTCAACGAAATCCAACCGCACTACTCTTTGGTATTCTTGCAGTGAACTCGCTTTTATGGCACATTTGGTTGGAGCGAAACAACTTAATATTCTTTGATCGAGATTCGTCATTCGCTCATCTTTGAGAAGATATCAAAGTTTCAGCATCTARTTCGTCCTCCAAAGACCTTCCCCTTTTGTAATYACGATTGTTCTACTATATCACTTAATTGGAGTGCTTTCATATAGTCTCCTTTTGGTATGTTCCTCACATASTTCTTAATGAATTACCTCGTATCGTATCTTTTCCAAAAAGAACTTTCAAAATTTTTTATTTCTAGTTGGTATACAAATGTTTAGGTTTATTCTATTTTGGTCCCTTAGATGTGATCTACTTTGTCCTTTTTTTAGAATAGGTACATCTAATTTAGTCCTTAACTTTAATAACCATTTTATAATAGTTTAACCAATGCGATAATATGATTTTGAATATTAATGTACTGACATGAACATATATTGAAGTCAAATAAGTTGGACGTTGAGGAAGTAATAGATAAGTCAATAGTAAGTAGCACAATAATAGCAATAGCGAGGAATAAATGGTTATTGTTTGAAAGTTTATGAACTAAAATAAACATTATGAAAATTTACGGCTAAACTAGTCATTTAAGAAAATTAAAAKTTCAAATAAATATTTTGAAAGTTTAAAGAACAAAATAAAATAAATCTAAAATTTTATAGATCAAAATGGAATTTAAGCCTKATTCAACATTTTTGTTGAGGATTAGCTAATATAATGCTAGTCATAACCATGGTTCTATCCGTCGAATATCCATGTTTTCATTGATTCGACATCRACATGAGGGATAAATCGACATTTCCATCATAGTATAAGAAAATCAACAAAATATGAAAAGTATCAACAAAATGTCACTAATATATACCTAATATTAATTATTTTTAACTAATTTAGAAATARGAAAATGTTAATTTGTTAATTTAAATATTTTTTACGATTTTTTAATTTTTCTAAGTTTTACAGAAATATCATCGACATCAAATTGAGAACTCGACATTTAAAACACTGGTGATAACAACTATTTTAAACTATTTTCAAAACCTCAAAAACAGTACACTCATTTCTTTGGAAGTTTGATTTCCGCCTCAATCTGCCTTTTTCTTCTCACCGTAATCCAATAACTTGAATTTCCAATCGAAATGTTAGCTCCAAATTTTATACGGTACTTGAATTTCCAATCGAAATGTTAGCTCCAAATTTTAGACGGTATAAATATATGAATGAAGAAATGAGTGCAGACAAAATGAGAAATATCAATGTAGTCTTTTTAATCAGCTTTACGTAAGAGCGGCTAACAAAAAACTTCGTAGCAACCATTTTCAAGCAGTAAAATTGTCATGTTTTGAGAGATCAAAGAAGACTTGGGGACTACAAAGATATCTATAATTTATCCCTTTTAATTAAATAAATATTTTATCTAAATGTGGCTTAATTATATAATTTTGATGTTTTTGTTATTATAAAATAATTTAATTTAAAAGTAATTTTTGAAAACATATATTATTGAATCCATCTTACATATGAAAAATTAAAGTCAACCACAAACAAAATTTGATTTTATTCATCACATCGATATATGATGGCCAGTTCCAATTTTGAATATATTTTSTAACTTAAGATGCAGAAAAAAATAATATTACAACAATATGTCAATAAGTAGAATTTAAAAAAATAGATAATCATAAAAAGTGTTAATTAACCCAAGAAAGTGATAATTCCTCTAATTTTGAGGCATAAGAGATATGAATTTGTATAAGAATTTTTTTTATCAAAACATTATGCTATAAATGTAAAAATAATCATATACGAACTTCCAACTCATGATGAAAATATGCTAGTAYTTAGAATAAATGAGATGTAAGATTTTTTTTAGTTCAACGACCTGTACGGGTAGAGATTCAAACCTTCAATCTTTTATGTCGTTAACTAGTTGAGTTATACTAGGATTGAATGAATATTTTATTTAATAGAATGTAAAATATTGCTTTTTTTTCACTCACAAAAGACTTTGTAGAGTAACGTGCTTGTCAACTAAAAGTAGTTGACCTCACAATAGAATTTATTAGATATATGGTAGGCGGATCTTAGTTTATGAATTCTATAAATCATATGGTATATTTTTAAATGTCTTGTAATATAAAATATTCAAATCATTGCTTTTAAATGCTATTAATTTTGAATAGAATTGATATATGTGATGGATTACAAGTAACAAGAAAATAATAGTAACTTTTTTGGTTTAAATCTCATTATAGTCTCTAAACTTTTAGGATTATTTTAGTTTAGTTGTTTTTTTAGAAAATTAAACTAAAATAAATATTTCAAAACTTTAAACCTAAGACCAATATGAATTTAACTCAATAGTAATTGATATATGTCTCTGAMCAGACCAAGAGGTCATAAGTTTGAATTCTCCCACCTCCACTTTGTTATATTTCGAAAAAAGAAAAAAAAAACTAAAATGAATTTTAAAATAATTTTTTAAAGTATGGAGTAGAGTTCATGAATCTTATAAAATAGGGGGAATATAATTTGTAGCTATCTTATCTCTATTTGACTTCACAAAGAAAGAAGAAAAAACTATCAAATTCTCAATTTAATTAAAAGAAAATATAATATAATAAAGGGGATAAAAATATAAATAGAAAATAGAAAATAAAAGTCAACAAAAGATGCTACTCATCTTCCGCCGTGGTGCATGCCTTTTGCGCCTATATACTTCGTAATAAAAATGGCCCCCAAATGCTTTTTAAACTATTTTCTACTCCCAAATCAATATTTTTTAAGCATTGATATGGATGAAAATATCTTCAATTTTATGAAAATGTTAAAAGGAAATATCGTTAAAAAAATCATGTCAGAATGTCACCTAACTGCTACGTTTAACTTTAGAATTCTTAAGATTGAAATACTGAAAYAGAAAAAGAAAGTAAATTATTTTTTTCAAGTCTTTCTTAACTATGCTGGTACAACCTCGAGATCATTCTCAGTCTACCCCTCTACGCAACATCATGATGGGTTGATCGTGGATCTARCTTAGACCATTAAGCTAATAGATTGATAGCTTTCTTGCCAATTTTGAAAAGCACTTGTGATTGTGATCGTGATCGACTCCATCTAAATTGAGGCAATATAAGTTTGCAAATTTTATGTGCAAATATTGGTGTTTGACCAACATCAGCTCCACGAAACCACACCAAAATCTTTTCTTAGTCTATTATTTATGTTCTTATCAATAATTAAGTCAACCATCATGAATTTGTCTGATAGTCAATAAAGACCAATGTAAATAATAAATGACCWTAGAAAAAAATAATATCCTACGAGTTAACTTGACAACGGGTCACTAAAAGTAAAAGAATAATTAGAATGAAAAGAAAATTTGTGAAGAAAAAATAAGATGTTAAATTTTTCTATGGRATAGGCCCTAGGCTCAAGACAAGACGAAAGGAAAGTTCAAATACCCAAAAAATACTATTCTAACATACATACGTATATAACTTTTCCTTATAGAAATCTTTCTCTAGATCCCGACCAGTTTAACAAAAAAAAAGTCTAGAGACGAGAGATGCCTCTTTCACTCTTGCCCCACAACATCCCAAAGACACGTCAAAATTAATTAAGCTATACTCAAATCGATAATAGAGAGAGTTATGGGTCGGTGAGATTTAGTTTTACTTGTCAAATGCTCACAAGGCTCTACCTTGACGTGCCCAAATTTCTACAAAAGAAGACAAAGGTAGAGTGGGCCATTGTGGCCTTGCCTCAAGCATTGACTTGGCCTTGGCTTTGGCTTTGGCTTTGGATCTAAGAAGATGTGGCATGTTTCGTGCACTACATTCTCCAATCTTATACAAATATTACTCTCTAAAGTCTCTATCATTAATTTATTTATTGAATTCTTACACTTAGCTCCAATTATATATTAACTTCCCACCCACCCTCACCCCACCCATTGCTTCCTACTAACGTCTCCCAACTCAGATTTCTTTCCTCTTTTACTTTTCTTCTCTTCCATTCTAATCTTCATCTTCTTCATCTTCATTACCTACTTTCTAGTTCCAAACTATCATCCAGAATCATGAAGTTTCTTCCTTCGCTGTTCCCCGTCGCCTTACTCGCCTTCTCCTTCGCACTCGCCGCTGCTGATCCCGACTTGCTTCAGGACGTCTGTGTCGCGGATCTCAACTCCGGTACCTAGCTACTTCTTACCCATTTTGCAAGTTCAAGCTATCTTCTTTCAAGTTCTTCCACAAATTCTCTAACACTTGATGTTGCCTAAGCATTGGTTCTCAATTTAGCGTATTGGGTTTCTTCTATTCGTAGTTTTTGTTCCCTATTTCTATAATAGCATGATATTGTCTACTTTGAACCTGAACTTTTACAGAGACGTGAGAATGTAATGTGACCAATGTTCCAGCTCGACTAGAAGAAATGTTGTCAACTCATATACCATTGGAAATGAGTACAATGTTAGAGCTGAACTCTTCCAGTCGATGTGKAACATTCACATTTCCTGAGTTAGAACACAACATCTCGAACTTTTTAGGATAAATCTAAAGCAAAATCGTTAGTTTAGGCCAAAATTAGACAATACAGGGGAGGGATCAGATGCATATATTCAGTTCTTCCCAACAATTTTTTGCTATCCATATTATGATCTATGAACAATTTGGCATTGAATCATACAGGAATCAAGGTAAATGGATTCACCTGCAAGTCGAATTTCTCAGCAAGCGACTTCTTCTTCGACGGACTGGCGAAGCCAGGGCTGACCAACAACTCGCTGGGCTCGCGGGTAACCGGCGCCAACGTGCAGTCGATCCCGGGCCTGAACACGCTCGGCGTCTCGCTATCGCGTATCGACTACGCGCCGGGAGGGCTCAATCCGCCGCACACGCACCCACGCGCCACCGAGATCGTCTTCGTCCTGTACGGCGAGCTCSACGTAGGGTTCATAACCACCGCCAATATGCTGGTCTCGAAATCGATCAAGCAGGGCGAGATCTTCGTGTTCCCCAAGGGATTGGTCCACTTCCAGAAGAACAACGGGAAGATGCCGGCGGCGGTGGTTGCGGCGTTCAATAGCCAGTTGCCTGGTACGCAGTCGATTGCGGCGGCGCTGTTCGCCGCTTCTCCGCCGGTGCCGGATAATGTGTTGACGATGGCGTTTCAGATTGGGACCAAGGAGGTGAAGAAGATCAAATCGAGGCTCGCTCCCAAGTAGGGCAGATTTATTAATGGAGTCTGTAAATTGAATGAAGGTTGTTTTTGGATTTGTGTGGTTCTTTCGATTCCTGARTTTTTTTTTTTTCTTTTTYCTCACAGATTGTTTGAATAAGGAATTGGGTTTGGGAATTTGGGGATTTGTTCTCTTTTTCTCGAGATCGTTTTTAAAAGCCTAGTTTGTGTAATGGCTTTKAATTATAGATTCCATTGGGTTTTTATGGTTTTAAAAATATTAATTCGAGTTYGAAMCTACGAAKAACTTTTCGTTASAGAGATATAAACCCTAATTGAGTTATSCTGGTATCTAAATCGATTTTTTACTAATTAGAAAACTCACTCATTTTTTCAAGTAATACAATTAATTAAAATCAAATCACGTTGATGTATTTGAGAATTTAAGACTTTTAAAATTATAGGATCAAAGTTGAAACTAAAGGTAAATTATAGGGACCAAGTTGAAAATTTTAAAACTATAGCGAGTTTTATTTAAAACTATAGCGAGTAAATTAAAACTGTTGATACTGAATTTTGGAAGATTCAAGATCTGAGGAGCTAACTGATTGTGCTATATGTAGCGAACTATGCAAGGAAACTTGGACGCAATGAACAAACATTCTGACGTTCAAGTTAGTCTAAAGCTTGAGTTAGTAGGTTGGTTCCAGGCATAATCACATACYTGTTGGCAAGAGTGATTGTGAATTTATAGTCGTTGGAGGAGAGACTGTGGCATTACTTTTCTATACTGTAACTAGTTATGCTCGAAAAATGAAGAAAAACTTATCAAAAACTGTGCCCTGTATTGGACGCTAATGAACTATCTTTCTACCTATTTAGTTCGATAATCGTAGGATAGTAAATGGTGATCATCCTTTCTCAATAGTCTACTTTTAAAATTGATCTATTAAATTGAAACTAAGTTCAAATCCTAGAGATCGGATTAATACTAGTTTTAACCTTTAATAGATATAGTCTCTTTCTTTTCTTTTAACTCATTACGATTTCATTAAAAATAGAATTGAGAGATTGAACCTTCAATTTTAGAAGAAATAATAGATACCTTATCCACTYATTTTACGGTAAAGTAATAATGAAAAGTCGAACTGGAATAATTTTGAACAATATTATATCTATATTTTTTTCGTTTTTTAAAGTAATATTAGATCTATGAATTGCATAAGTTAGTTGTTATTAAATTGAATTAATTAGTATTATGTACATGATTGTGATAATTCAAGACAGAATTACGTCAGCCCTCCATTTCGTAGAAGCAAAAATTAAAATTTTATATAGTTTCCCCAATGCCCCATTCTCCGCGTGACCCGATGGCCGATAACGCCAAATTCTATTCTATTTTATTTTTTCCAAATCGGGTCCACTTTTTCTAATAGGCATACAACATATATCGATAATTTTAACTTATTAAAAAAAAGTAAAATATTTATTTATTAACTTATATATTTATTAYATACTTTCTTTTCTTTTCCGTAGGTTTTATCTCCTCGAGTTTCTTCAAAAGGAGGGCGAAAAAGTGACTGGCCACCCCTTCCTTGCCTTCTCCTCCMCGTGTAGGATGTGCGCTTTATCTCAATCTTCTAGTTGAGTTTTTTCAGAGGTTGTTCCTCTTTCCTTTGTTACCGTGATTTTTTTCAAGTAGTAAGTAACATGGATCAAGTTATTATGTATATTAACGAGAACTCAAAYTAGATAAACGCACATTTTACCTTTTTTTGAGRTTGAAGGTTCATTCACCACCATTGTATTGCATTGTTGAATGCGCAAAAAAAAAGACCATATAACTAGATTATGCGAGGTTTCGCTTAATAGAGAGGGGAATTCTAATATATAATCGTGAGGATAGATGTGTAATTTTTAATTAGTGGACCAACGCTTAGATTGGCGGCCAATGCGAATATTAAATGAGTGAATATTAAGCGACAAAATAAAAAAGAGGATAAATTAGATATATTGATAGTTCAAGGGAAAAAAAATCAGAATTTTGGATTTGAGGGTTTTATTTTATACAAAAATCCACATCACTCTAGTTTACTAGTGGTTTGTGGGAAGGCTTAAATAATAAAAATGGGTAGATATTTTATTTAGTTACATAGTTTAGAAAAAGATAGACCCTGCAATGCCCACTGCAGAATCAATAAAGTATTATGAGCCAGAAATCAGTATGCTCAGCATTCAGCAATTTCAGTTTCAACCCTCCCATCCATCAACACCCAAAATTGGGACCATGCCAATTCAAATCTAACATAACATTCCCATTCAATTTGTTGATGGGAAAGCTTCTTAGCCKGTAAGYCAGAGGTTCGGATTCTCACATGCAACACGAGTTAACAAAAATTTAGAAAAATAGACCTAATCGACCTGTCGATTTTTTTAAGTTCACGTTTAGGCATTTCATTCTCCGATTCCTTCCTCTTCTCCTTTTTTTCTATACTACTCTCATTTCCCCTTCTCTCTTAATCTTCCACCTCTTCGTCTCCTTTTACGCTATTTAAATGTATCCCTCCTGTCCCYTCATCTCCTTCTCACAAGTTGGATCTCTATCATTTTCACGAGTTCTTTTCTTCTCTCACTATTTTGCTTGGAGTTCTCAACTCGTTTATCTTGCAGGGGATTKCAACCAAAATTGACCAACCATCGAAAGAAATCCCCCAACGAAAAACCAACTTGTCAGTGGTCAGCATCRTTCGAGCCTAAAACCAACGCTAACCAACCAATGTGCATTCTTACCTGATTGAACTAATATATATATACACATTATATTTCCATTCATATATGAGCAAGTTYATGAGTGGGTGCTTGATAACCTCTCTTGACAGCATTCCTTCAATGCTGAGCACAGTGAACCTTTTGTCTTTTGCATAAATTAACTTAGTTTTTTGTTCTTGATTGTTTGAAGGAYACATTCTATGATGACCTTAGATGCTCTTCCTACTATCAATCCTTTTACAACAAGTTCATGATTTGTACCACCCTCACATCAGATTTCTGCTACATCAAGGATTGGAAGTTTTTTCCACCGCTACTGTTTCACATACCTCTTTCAAGATCAATCCATTAGTCAAAACGTAAATTTGAACCGAGATATAGCTCTAGACCCTGTAACTTTGTAGATGGTCACTTCACTAAGGTTTTCGTCATGGTATATGTAGATCATCACTTTGATAAAACCAGATTTCAGGACAACTCAACTACCTATAGTGAATCTTCTTCTTCACCGTGCCTTCCAGCTCCCGATGATCTCGCTCCATCGTATTTGTTCTCTTCCTAAACCAAGAGGACCTCCAACTCTTTGTTCTTGCACTTATGCCCCCACCTCTTCACAACAGAAGGACAAGTAAAACAGAACTCTCTTTTTTATCCACACCTCAACATCATACATACGTTTGAAAGAATTGTCCCCTTTCCCATTAGGGTTCAGACAAAACCCACTCCCATCACTTCAAACATCTTTGAATTGTTCCACCAATTGGTTTGCTGCCCTTTTTAATGAATTCCCATGTTTTGAAGGTTCTCCACCGACACACTCCGATTCCTGCTTCTTCAAGAACTAATTGACTCCTTCCACCAGCCCTGCCATATTCGTCTCGATCACCGATATATCAGCTTCCTCCACTATAGATCCCAATCTCGATCTGCTACATTGATTCCACATGGTTGTCCATCTTCTTCCCTCTTGGTATGCCTTGCAAGCTGCCCCGACACCAACTGATATGACTACAGTCACAAAATGCCAATACAAAAGTAGAGAAACAACCAAGCACGTTTTCGCCTTTGAAAGGCTCCAGTCTCTTCCCTATATTACTCAGAGTCAGAACTTCGCTGCCCTCTCCCTAGAAACCTCGAGTGATTTAGTGCCTGACAGAATTACAAAAGTAGGCCCTACTTAAACTGCTAAAGCCCTTACAAAAATACACCCACATGGGTGACTCATAGGTTCCTTGATTCACACTTCATATCGTCTACTTACATCACTGAGTCTAACTCGCCTTTCTCGTCCCTAATGTAGTTAGCATAAAACTTCCTATTTTTTATAACTACCATATAGACTAGAGAGTTTAAAAAGTAACGGCAAAATCACAGAATACATGGTGAAGAATCACTTGGCAAAGGGGAAAAAAACACTTGGAGCAACCAGATTTAGGTACTTCTGCCTATTACATGATAATTATTTATGCAATAAGAATGCAATTTAGCCCGGAAACAAACAGAACAAACCTATCATATCACAGTAGGAACTATATAGTATCTTCTCGTCATTTTCTAATTTTTCTTTTTTTTTAAAGGTACCGAGCTTTCATTGAGAAAAAATGAAAGAATACAAAGGGGCATACGGAACCAAACTAAGCCAAAAAGGGACTCCAATCTAACAAAATAGAGGAAGACTCGTACTACCTGCATGGTCATAAATAGTACATGTTCCTCRACAAACACTTCATTTTTCTATAATTGGAGATTTATGTGCTGTCCTGGCAAAATTGATACGACAAATCTACAATCACATTTTATATAAGAAAACTCAAAGGATTAAAAGAATAATGATAACTAACAGAATGTTCATTATCTTATATAGATTTTCTCTATGGTTTGAACTCGAAATCTCAAAATCATCTAAATTTACAACTTGTTTTTTGACCATTAGATCAAACTATAGCAGTTAGCTCCAATGCATAATGTTGAAATCTTAGCACATAATTAGTAATCTCTATCAAAGTTAAAACGCCTACACCTGCTCACACATTATCATCAAGATAAGAATTTAACAGAACAAGAAATAGAAATCAGAAAGCAAAAACATATTATGTTACATGAGTACCACATATTATGTAGAAGAGATTGATCTGATTCCTAAAGGAAGACGTGGGCAATCCTAACACCTATACACAGAAAAATATAGAACATCAGACATGACTTTATTATTAGTTTTGGATGGATTCCAACCCTGTCATTATTTACAAGGCGTTTTTTTTTTTTTTAATATATAAGAAACCTTGAGAATGTATTGAACAAAAGAAGGAGAGAAACCTAAAGGCCGGGGTAGATGGCACCCCCACCAAAGGAACTAAACAAGAAAAACCTTCCAATCGCTTACAATCATGAGAATACATAACTTAAAAGGTCATAGTTGTGAGATACCGAAAATTGAAAGTTAAGGAGTTACGTGATACTACTCCAATTGGTTAATAATGAAACAAACTATAGGAATGAAATAGGGATGATAATTTACACCAAGTTATAGCATTGAAAATAATATTATCAAAAAGACTATCAAAAGATTGCTCTTTTCCGGCAAGTTCTAATGATGTTCATCCAAAGGAATTCTTTTTCCTTCTTGAAAGGGTGACCCGCAAGTGTATAGGAGKGGAGACACTTTAAGTCAAGAGGCAAGACCACCGACCACTTGAATGATGAGATTATCTTATCCCAAAAATTGGAAACAAAAGAGCAAGTGTGGAAGATACTTTCTTTTAACTTGCAATACGAACTTTTCGTTTATTTGGTAAGAAGTTTCAAAAGAAAAAAAGCCTTAGATAGGAAACAGTGAAGCATCATGAAGAGCATCAGCCTGAACCAAATCACTTATTTAGGGTTGATAACTTTAACATTAGCTAATTAAAGTGCCTTTTTATGTGCCCATGTTGCTTACTTTGGGTGGAAGTCCACACTACCTTTGATCAAAATCATGCTTCTTATAAAGTAGCAGTAGTAATAGCAATAATAACAATAAAACCAAACTCACTTTAAGCAGATATTTTACTGAAAAAAACAGAGTGTGAGAAATATATTCTTCATTTATTTGTTGACGGTGGATATTACAATATTATGATATTACCTAAATTCAATCATATTTTTACCTTAAGTGAAGGTCCAATGACCTACAATCCTGGGTGCTACCATTTTCTAAGTCAATCCAATATAATTAGAACCACCTTCCTAAAATTTGTAAATCCTCCACTAGATCATCAGGACAAGTGAACCTTACATTCTTACTACAAAGGAGAAAAATGAGCATAAATTTGGCATCTGCTTTAGAATATAAAATTTGAAAGCCCCTTAAAGAATCATCTGTTGGTTTAAGAGCCGCAGCAAGTACTACCAACACGGATTTCTTGCTGACCACCAACCTAACTTATATAAGCTAAAATGGGTCGATGGAACTAGGACAGAGAAATAGTTTGTTGGATACAAAAGTCTCAACTCTCGTACACAGAATAAGAGAGACAGAGTGCAGAATAATGTATCCTTAAATAGAYAAGCAAAGAGTGTTACTGTTACAACATGAGGGAAATTAACACATCCAAAATTCAACGACCTGCTTTGCTCCTGGACAACACTAAGGTTGTGCATAAGTGGTCAGCCTTGCGATTTGATCAAGCAACAGCAATGTCACTTGATCCAAAACATTAAAGATAATGTACGCAAATAAAATCGTCGGATTCATCCACGAGACAACGAAAAAATGTAAAACTCGAAATAACTGTAGAACGCATACTGGATTTTAGAATTCCAATAATGTAGAGTGTTAACAGACTCTTGGTAAAAGTAATTTGGTGTACATATTCCAACTATGAACATTTATCAATACACTACTGTAAAATAGACCAAACAGAATGCCTCAGTGTCACTCACGAAACACTAAATTTCTCTCATTTGCTTAGCAAGAAGAGAAGGAAAAATAAAAAAAGTTGATCAAACCTTTCAAAACCATGGACAACGTTTGCTACATACCTCAACTAACAAAACCCAATTGAATTAATGTTTCTTCTGTCTAGTGTCCACTTTTGAGTCTGTCAAACACAAATCCCAAAACCATAACAATGTCATCAACTGCAAAACAAAACTAATTAAATTCCGTTAAATGAGGATAGACAAGTACCTAAATGAGGATTGCACTCTTTGGAGTAGAAATCATTCTTCTCAATTAGCAGTTTCAACATTTCATCAGTGAACTTCCGGTTATTTGGGTCTGTCGTTTGAGACCCATTCTTAGAATCTGAAATTAGTTCTTTGAAACAGAAACCACAGCCTTGATTTACACTTCCATCAACAACCCTCTTATCCGAAGAAAGTGTTCTACTAGTAGCAGTAAAAGAAGAAGAAGAAGCTCTCTTAATTTTCCGCCGAAGAATTTGTTTCTTCGCCTTTCGAAATGGATATGAAATCACCTGCTTCGCCTTTCCAAAACCCCTTTTACCCTTGTGCTTTTTTCCATCATCATCATCACAATCATGCCCGATTTGGGCCGCCGCCATAGTTTTACCAGTCTCGTCGTCCTCATCATCTTCGTCGTCATTAACACCACTGCAACCAACATCTGAGACATTCTCAGCATGTCCTGATTCCAACATATATAAAAGTAAATTCCCAAATTGAAAATTAGAACAAAGGGGCGATAACACGGATACAATTGAATTTTCGTCGAGGATTGTAAAACACAAACTGGGTTGCGTTTGGATTCTTGTCTACCRTGGAAATCAGAAGGAAATTTTTTGAGAAATTGGACAAATGAAACTTCCGAGTGACGTGGGTCTCTAGAGGAACGAACAGGTGGCACCAATTTGATGGATTTTTGGGTAATGGGAAATGGGTAATGGGTTTGTTCGGACGATTTTCGCTTCGTGGAAACTGAAAGGAAAGGAAGGTAACAACTGACAAAGCTGATTTTTTTTCTTTCCTTATTTTTTTTCTCTCTCTCTCYCTGTTTCTTTCCTTTTGAGTTTTGAGAAGAAAAAAAACGTTTTCTTTAATTTTTAGTAATAAGTGAATTTTAAATTTATTCTCTTTTTAATTTGTTCAATAAAAGAGAATTTCAAATATTATTTTAGTCTTAGAGTCCGTGTAGGCTCGCTTTGTTTATTGTAGTTTTGAAACGTTTATTTCGATGTATTTATACAGAATAGCGTTTWAATCAACGTTTTTATCTAACCCACTGAAAAAGATGGTGGACATCAGGATCGCTATCATTCGAATGTGGTACCAGTTCATCCATATATTCCTCCTCCCTATCYGGACGTCATAATAGAGACTAACCAACATGAGCTAGCTCARCAGTTAATGCATTTTGTTATTTTTTSTGGAATTTGTAAGTTCAAACCCTCGTCTCCACATTTATTATACTAAAAAAAATTATAGGGATTAGACTTGTAATTTGATCGATGAAAATTTTARGTTTAACTTTTACGTGGGTTGTGAACTTTCAAAATTATTGATATTGAAGAAATTAAGATTATTCTATTTTATTTTTAACTTTCCTTGAATTTAAAAGATAATTACTGTTTTGATTCTCTCTATCATTTTATTTTATTTTTGAAACATATCATTTTATCATTAATTGTTTAAGAAATAGATAATTTACTATTATGTCTATTAGCATGCTAATTTGGAATGTACATCAGCCACATAAGTAATTGAAGTCGATATTAAGTGACCGAATATGAATAATAATAATGAATAAAATGTTATTTATTCTTTATATTTCATAAGACATTTCAAAAAATTTATAGTTATCTTTGTTTAATGGCTAAAGTTGAGAAAGAAAAAACCAAAATAAATAAATAAATAATTCAACCAGCAAAATAAAGTTTTTCCCTTTTTCTATGCTTGGTCGGTTTAATAGAGAAATTAAATTTATTGTCAAAATCGATAGGCTGAGACAAGAAATACCAACCTATTGAATGAAAAAAAATGACTCATTAATAGAATTCTGATTTATAAATTTAAAAAACAATACAAAACAAATAGACATTTATTTAACTTGTCTCATCAAGAACTAATTAGAAGACATGGTAACATAAAATAATTGTTCAGAGAAAAAAAATTAAAAAGAAAAATTCTACTCGTTCTCATTATTCACTGTTATTTTCTTAGTACAACAAATTGAGGTACGAGAATTTGAACTTCTAATCTCAAAAAAATGAATAAATATCAATTATTGCATAATTATATTCATATTGACTCCTTGTTCACCACACGATTAAAAATTTGATATATTTTTATTTTAATAACAATAATAAACATAATATTAGTGTCTGACTATCTAAATATTTTATCTAGAAAACATAAAAGTTAAGTATATCTTATTTTCTACGTACTTTTAAACAAATTTAACGGTGGTCAGCAAAAAATCGAGAATGGGGCGAGTAGCTAATAAAAAAGGAAATACAGAGAGAGTTAGGAAGAAGAGGAATAATTTAAAACAGGTAGACCCCAATGAGTGGAGAAGATGAAATTAGGGCACACATCTTCCACCTTAATTCCTTCCACAATCTCTGCAATTCTCCGCCACAGCAACATTATAAAACACAGCTTCAATTTCAATCGCAATCGAAAACCTCTGATTCCAATTCGTCTCCTGAATATCATCATCTTCTTCTTCGACTTCATCCACCGCCCTCGGCTGCGCCTTACCACTGATCTGCCACCATTGCCGCCATTGAATAGCTTCTGGTACTGGTGGTGCTGCCATCGACGCCCCAGCTCCACCATGGAAGAAYGGAATCTATGTTCAGATAACTTGCGATTGCAATCGCAGATTTGATTYCAAAGAATCGGTAACAGCGAAAACACGAGGATGGAGCTCCGAGTCGAGAAGAATGAAACATTTCGCTCAAATTTATAGCGCTCATGTGAGCCTTGTTTGTTTGATAAAAAAAAAGTGATGATTTTATATTAAATATTCAAATATTTTGTCTTATAATTACTTTTTATATTTATAATATATTTTTATAAGTCAAAGAATAATAAAGTAATATTTTTATTTATGTTTTACAAAAACATAAGAAAATTTGATTTCGTTGTTAGAAACATTTCTTAAAAATAGGAAATGAGAAACAATAACAGTTAACTAGAAATTAAAGAATGAGAAACGAGAATATTATGACCTGTTTGTCAACGTTCTTATTCCTTGTTTCTTATTTTTTATTTTATTAAAAAATTCAAGCACTTAAAAACTATCTATGTTGTGTATTTTCTCGTATTTTAGAAACATTCTCAAAATTACATAGAAACAACAAAAACAAGTTTTTTGTCCCTTGTCTCTTGTTTCTTGTTTTTATTTCAGAATATTAGTTTTATCTTTCTTGAATMTATGGATGTTGAGAACGAAGAAATAGAAGCAAAAAACGAAAATGTTATCGAAATTCTCGGTGGATGGGCTACGAGCAGCCGCTAGCAATGTCTTTACCTTGAAAATCCAAAGGAATAATATTGGAGGCATGTGCAATGATAAATGTGCATGTTAGGTTAAAAGAGCAAAGGCCAATCATTTGTTGGACAAGCAAGAGAATAATGTTGTGCGGCTGAGATTTATTTTTRAAAAATTTTAAGAGATCTACCAGCTTCTTTATTTTATTCTATTATCTAAGTTTAATATTCTCATACAGCTTATCAAACTTTGACCACCCCTTTTTTATAATGTACTTGTGGAGGAAAACATTCCAACAACTTTAATCAAACCCAAATCAATTCAATTTAGCTTAAATCTTATTTTTGTTTTAGATTCTCAACTTCTTTTAGTTGGTTGATCACATTACAGGTTTGGTCCATTGAACTTTAAAAAGTAGCTAATAGGTCACTAAATTTTTTATTTGGTAGCTATTAGGAGCTCGTTTGGAAACGTTCCTRTTTCTTAATTTTTAATGAAGAAAAATGAATTGCATGACTCAAACATCCATGAATTCAAGTATGATAAAACAATCTTTTTAGTTATGTTTTGAAACAAAGTAGAAATGGGAGCAAGAAAGAAGAAATTTGTTCTGATTGTTTCCAAAATTGCTATACAATTGTGAAAATATTTCCAAATAAAGAAAAAACAAGAAACAAAGTTAGTTACAAAATGCTTAGATTTATGATGAAAAATGGAAACGAAAAATAAGAAACCGGAACGTTACCAAACGAGCCTAAATCTCTAACTTTAAAAATGCTCAGTAAATCTCTAAACTTTCAATTATATCTTATAGATTATTGAACATATTTATTCAATCATGAATCTATATTTTGTGTATAATAAAACCATAAATTTTCAATTTTATGTTTAATAGACCTCCGTGGAACTTATTCTAACATAAAATTTAAATTAAAAAAAAAAAAGAGTTCCAACTGCTATTAGACCCTTGTTCGAGAATCAATTAGATATAAAATTGAAAGTTAAAAGATATCTATTGAAAGCTTTTCTAAAACCAAAAATCTATCGATACCCTAAAAGTTCGAGACTAAACTAGTAATTTAACAATAAACAAATAAACGAGAGCTCGGGCGTAAGCAGAAGGGCCATATCTGAAAAGCAAAGAAAAAGCACACCAAGAAAACTAATAATTTCCAAATACACATACAAACAGGAATCCATAGAGAGAACAAAGCAACTAGCAATTCCCATCCCACCAAATATGATAATGAAAATGAATTTGTTAAGCATGCTTATCTATCAAACCCTAATTTATAACAAATCAGAATCATGTATATACAGCATCATGGACTGGAGAAACACGCCATAATACACAAATTTCTGTTTGCCGCAAATACCAGCGCAAAAGTAGCCCCTTCCCTTCACAGAAATGAAAACGTTACACCCTAAAATCTCTATTTTTTTTTTAACTCTTTCTTAGCGTATTCTTCCTACCTGTCCACTGTTTTCTCGTCACCTCGTCCCGGTTTCGTCCACTGCTGCAACTTTCGAGGGGTAACTTGACATATCCAAGTCGATAAGCGACATGTCGTATGGTGTAGATAAATTGTTTGAGGTATCCATAAGAAGAGAAGACTTCATTGCGTCGGAATGTGTTGGTTCAAGGACCGACGGAGTACTTGAACTTGAAGATGAGACTGTGGAAAGCTGAATGTCGTCTATCTTGTTTCCAAACATGTGTTTGTTTCTTCTAACAGTGTCCATCTCAGGGCCTGTAGGCACGAAGGTGCGTGATCGATACTTCCTTGTGCCTTCATCGCYGTCGCTATGATTATAAAGAACATAATCATGATAAGTTGGGGCAAACTGCAAAAGAATTGTGGTTAGGTCAATAAACCACCCAGAAAGAAATACAAAAACCACCTCCAAATGAAGCTAGCTTGAAAACTATATCAAGTCTCACCTGGTGGACGGTGTCGTGGTAAAAGTCGTTCAATTTTAAGGCATGTGCGAGACTTCCCGTGAGACCGTGCGATCCACCAATATTTGCTCCTGCATATTCTTTGTATGGGAATGCATAAAGATGACCCAAAGCAGCTATAAGCATCTCAATGCATATAATGAAATCTTGAAACTGCGCAGCTTCCTCTGCATTCTTGATTAATTGAGTTTTTGCAGCAAGAAAAACAAGCACGCCCTAAACAAAAGTACAAAGCAAAAAAAGATTATTTAAAAGTTTGCCGTATTTATAAAACAAGGACCCCCTAAACCATAGTTAGAAATTTTATCTAACCAGATTGCAAAATCTTTCCCCGTAGATTATTACATAAAATTTCAAAGTCATTATATTTAACCTTCCTCTAAATACTGCCCAAAACAACATAACGTAACATACACACTAACAAAGAAAATGTCCATATTGTAAAAAAAAAAAAAAAAAAAAAAAGGAAACGCCCATATGGAAGCAAGTGATAAGATCATTCACCTGCCAGTAAGTCAAGAAGACAACAGATTTAATGATGATGAACTTCGGAACCGGATTAAACGGTTGAAGTAAATCTCTGCATGCCATGTAAAACAGTACCAATGCATAAAGAGCCATTGTGTATGAGAGTGTATAGATGATGGTGAGATAGAGGTATGATTGTTTTGGACTGAAATTTCCATCTTCGTACTTCCCTTTTGCATATAAAATAAGTGTAACAGCAGCTAATATAGGCTTCAGAATCACAAACTGCAAACAGCCTTGCTTGCACCTCCGTATAAAACGCCTGCATTAAAAGCTACTCGTAAGGTCATCTGATGAAGTTTCAGAATAGATATTTTTTCTGATAAAGCAAAAAGATACATTACTCGAATAGATAGCTATTAAATAAATGGTCATCTTAGACCACATTTCAAATAAGTATCACCAGCACGGAGAAGCTTCCTTAGCCATTCCGCACTTTTCATTGTTATAGTGAAAAGTTCCAAAGTAAATCCTACTCATCCCAAAACCCAACAATCTTACAAAAATTTCAATATCCCAAATAAAGTTACATTAACTACCCCTATTACTATTGACTACTGATTACAAAAGGGGAATAATTACAGAAATTTTCCTCGAAGGATGCTCAAACAGAACTATCAAATTTGGCTAATTCAAAAACTTCAACCCAGTCTTTAGCCATAATGGTGAGCACTCTATTATTCATTTCCAGCTCTTGCTTTTCCTTTAATAGAACATAAGCGCATATCTTTTCCCATTAAAAAGTTTTCGCCTAAAGGACCACAGCCAACTCCTATTCAGATTTTTAAAAAGTGTGACAGGAGCTCTAAATTCTACTAATTCTTGGCTCTACTAATTCTTATGTTGTTTCACATCTAAATAGAAAACTTGCCACAAGGAATGACTCCCTCTTCAAAAGGAACAAGGCTAAACACAGACAACTCTCTTTCCAACAGATTATGTTTCAAAAGAAACAAGTCTAACCTCAAACAATTCTCCTTCCAACCCTTGTTGCATGAGGGTGCTCTATCTCAACTGGTCGAGTGTAATGCCCTCAAAAACTTGGATAATGCAGGAGCTCTACTCAATGTGGATCAAGGTATTGAGGTGAAGTTGGGAAGCTGAGAGTAGTCCTAAAGGAGGTTCAAGGTGATTAATCTCTAGATGGTAAGTAAGATGGTCGCATGGTTGAGAGCTTCAAGACTTCACCATTCAATTCAAGGTGATCAACCTAAGATTTTAAAATCTTACAAGTTTTCTTGACAACCACATGGTCACATGGTTGTCATCAGTCCTGTCATCATTTACTTCTTAAGTATAACTTAACTTAAAAGGTATTTATTTTAAAATTAATATGGAGAAATAAAAGATAATACAAACAAAAAATATCTTTGCAAATAGTTTTTAAAATTTAAAATAATTGAAAACACAGTTTTAAAAGGCTAATCTACAAAGCAGTAATTACAAACAATTTCAGAAAATACACTTAAACAATCCCTCAAAGCTTCCACGCTCTCCAACAAATAACTTTCTGTTCATAATATTTGCCTAAAATATACACTAGTTCCTTTGTACTCCCAATACCCTAGAGAGAGCCCAATTCATAGTTATAACAACTTACATGTGCACAAGATAGAATAATACACCGAGCATTTCAACCAAAGATGGTATAATATTCTGAGCATTTCCAAAGTGTCTAAAATACCATAGTTACAWGTGCCTAAAATTCCTTCATTCCTTTGGCATCTAAACCACCAAAAGATAGAATAATACTAGGAGCATTTCCAAAAAGTTCAACCCAACAAAACATGTACAATTCTCAAAAAATGACCAAAAAGTCTTTGATATACAATCTCAAGAACTTAATCTCTTATTTATTATTTTTATACAAAATTAATTACATTGAAGTTTTGAACAAACGAARTTGCAAAAAGATGGAGAAAAAATTCAACCCAACTGATGGAAGATTACCAGGAAAAAGAAACCAATCTTCCAATTTAGCAGAGAAGGAACTTGAACCGTAATTACAAAAAGGGGCATATAGTTTGCACAATGTAATAATAACAAAAGAATAAGAAACCAAGGAGTAATAGCAAAAGAAATATTGCCGCAAAATACCCAGAGAGATCTTTATTCACTCTTTAAAACTCATTTTTTCTCTATCTAGATGGTGCGGAACAGTCGGTTCAACGATTTCGAAGAATTGAGTAGCAAGAGGAGAAGAGATTATTTGGGGATTTATCGTCTTTTGTCGATGAGCACCAAATATGTTAGAGACCCATGCCGGGGGTGTCTACTACAGTGCAAAAKTTCCCTCAAGGAAAASTGACCTTCTAAGAAAAGTGGAAATGCAAAAATCTTTCACAAAGAAAAGGCAGTTTGAGAGATCACGGAGAGATTTACAGGAGAAAATATGATTTATAACTTGCCAAATACAACAGTCCTCTCACGAGTTGAGTGTAGTAGCAAGAGAATTCATAAGGGAGATCCGGTCCTGGATTTCTACATCTGAAAGCTTCCATCTGAAGTTTTATTTCTAGCAAAGTGAGGACTTTCCATAAAAGAAATATATTGATAACCCTGTTCCAAGGAGTTACAAAAAGAGATCCAATTGGAGAAAATAGTAGAGGGGGAATCATTACAAAAGAGTAGGATTTTTTGCAAAGGACAAAAGAGTAGGATTTGGTGAAAGTAAATTTAACACAAAACCCTGATACTAGTATCCAGGTGGAGTATAGCGTTTCAAATTACATTAAGGCGACCCCCCCAATCCCCAATTCTATAGCATTCCTGTGGCGTATATCTTTGTTAAAACAAATTAATGTCATGAAAGACAAGAAGCACACTAATAGCGAGTTTGGGATGACTTTTGAGTAATGCTTTTAAATGGAGCACTTCTTAGGTAAAGACTTTTGGGAGAAGCACTTGAATATATTTAGAAATTTCAATATCACTTAAGTATGCAACCAAATACCATAAATATTTCGGAAAAAAATTTTAATTCGCTAAGAACACTTCTATTATTTCAAAAGTCATCCCAATTCTCAAAGCATAACTAGAAGTACATGTCTAATGCTTATCTATTATTTTCGAAGTATTTAACATAATTCCATTTTTACTATTATATGCTGCCATTAATAACTCAAACATTATATCAAATCAAAATAAAACAAATTCTAAATTTTGGAAACTTACCCATCTAGTTGTACCGGAGGAAGACAACATGTCATCAAGCTCCATGATGGCTTCAATACACGCCCACTTAAACTTATTACAACAGCTCCAGGGCCACCAACCCATGCGAGACACAATGACAGAAAATTATAAATGACCCAAGCTTCATAGCTAAAAGAAACCACAAAGTCAATGGTTAGACATTTTGATCCATAACTATAACAACCAAAGGGACAAAAAAATAAAATTTCTATTTATTATTTAAATGGAACCACACAAGTTAAAATCATCACATTCATTTTTCTTCAATATTTTCAATTACGTTTGACTTCTATGCACTGTGAATTACTTGAAAAAGGAGCATTCAAGAAGCATGCTTTAGATAGCCATTAAGAAAATAAACAATACCAGAAAAAGAAATGACCAAGAAGCTGTTAAATTAAAGACACGACTCAAAGGTGAAGTCTTTCTGTTAGGCATCAGTGATCTTCCTGAAATAGCATTAGCAATCTTCCTAAAATAGACCTCACACAATGACATGATAATGGCTTCTCTACTGTGAATGGTTCGATAGTTACTGACTTAATGTTAAACCAGTGTTTTGAAAAGCACGCCTACGCACTCACCTAAGCATGCTTCCTAGAAAATCCCTACATAGGTGCCTCAGCAATTGAAGCCAGGTTATTTTCTTTTAATTATTTGTTTTAATTTTTTAGGAAGAAACTAAGAGATATTCTTAAAAAGGGTTCCTTTTCTCCACCATTTCTAATCAAAGCTCTAACTTCTTACAATTTTTATTATCAATGCTATATTTGTCACATCTAAAACTTATTTACATTTTTCTATTGTGTGACTCAAAAAAAAAAACAAAACATTTGCACCCCATGCTTAAAGCCCAGGACTATTGCGCTTTAGTGCACCTAATGCTTCTAAAAACACTGGTTAAACCATTCTCTGAGTAAAATATTAGAGAAAATAATGGAAGGAGAGAGAAGAGAGAGAGTGGGGGAAAATGAGTGGCTCTGCTAAATAGAAATAGGCATAAACTTCAGAATTTCATACACATTTTGATTAAGCAAGCACTACTTACACTTCTCGAAGGGAATTAAAATAGATTGAACTCGCAGGTAAAACAAGAGACAAGAACGACATCAGTGCATAAACCTGTAATGCAAGGAAGCATTTTTACAATTTACTAATAATGTGTTGCAAAAAGGAAAAGAAAAAATAAAGAAAGAAAGAACGCAGACAAAGGTCTTACTTAAAAGTTTCATATAAAGAAGCACCATACATAGAGAATGCCAAACTGTAAATTTCAAGGATCTTGAAGCCAAAAGATGGTGTGAAAAAGGAGAGATGAATAAAGGGCATATTATGCAAACAATAGAGGTTAGTTAGTCATGTGTAATTTTCCTGCCACGGTTAGCCACTTGTAATCTAAAAACACAACTAAAGGTTTACAACTCTCTATTCTTGAAGATAAGTACAAATCCTACATTTTCCTACTTGTTCTGGACCAAAGCGTTATTAGATCACCTTGATACCAACCCTTTACAAACTTAAAGTGGCTTTTGAAAAGAATCCAAAAAAAGGTTGCCATCAACGTTCCCACCATGGCAAGTTTCAGGCAGCTATTCTGAGTTCCCAAATATTAAACCCACTGGATGAAGACCATATTCAATCACTATAACCCTAATCCACCAAGCACCAAACTCCAAACGGAAACACCACAACCACTTTTCCAGCGGGGCCATGCTACAAATTAGCACTTGCATATAAATTGTCATTAAACCAATAGTTTCAATTTTGAAACATGCATAGCATCTACGACATAAAAGGAACATAATATGTGCTTGTTCATAAATCAGAGATACGTACGTTCAAACATGAAAAGGTTAGTGAGGAAGGAACACTAACCGGGACCATAAAGATGATTCGCACAATGTATCTCTGATACGTTGGTTCCGTATAGTTCAAAAGATGCCGGTAAATGTGAAAGATCGCCAAAGAAATGGCTCCAATCGTGCAAAAAAAGGCAATAATACCGTAGTAGACAGGAACCACTTCCCCCATTCTGAAAAGTAATCGCCGAGGTGTGTGCACACGTTATCAACGGGATCAAAATTAGTAGTTAAGCGTCAGGGAAGATAGAATTTATCAAGAATAAGATACGTAAAATAATAGAATATTCTGCTTGCCTATTGCTGCTTCAAAAGTCTGATCTCGTAAGCAAGGAGAAGATTGCGAGAAACCCTAGTCTGCCACCAAATGAACAATTAACTGGAGGCAGACCACGAAATAGAAATCGTCAAGCGACTTCTGCTACTGAACACTTAGTGCATTGCATAGCATTGAAAAACTAACAGATTTCCATAAACGGATCGAATCAGAACTCGTATGAAACGCCATAATTGAATTTTCAGAAATTAACAAATTAATAGCATCATCACCTTCCTGAATGTTGGAAACTAACAATAATCTACAGCGCGCGGATCTGGGAGGTGCGAGTGAAATGTGAAATTGAACAAGAAAGTGTCGGAATTGAAACGAAGAAGATGGAGAGAAAGTGAGCTGGAAACGAACAGTGGCGGCTTCGAGTCTCGCGGAAGAACAAT
>NW_019104652.1:31779-53685 GCF_001995035.1 Momordica charantia
CCTGCGCACCTCGCCTGCCCACACCCAGCCACCCCCTATCGCTACACCATGCCAACGCCACCTATGATCGCACGCGCCTTTCCAGCACCAACTTTCTTGCGCACGCACCACATCCACATCTCTACCACTTGATGTTGCCACCCGCCATGGGTGCCCCCAACTTGTCTTGCCGCCCACTCCATGACACTTAAGGAAAAGATTATTTTCTTATTTCCTTGGTTTATTTTGTGGGATTTGTTTTTCATTTATTCTTTTTGATTTATCAATTTTAATTTCAACCTTAAGTAAGTTTAGCACTTTTTAGGAATTTATCAATTTTTTCTTTTTTTCTTTTTGTTAATTTCCTTTAAAGGCCATGGGTCTTAACCTATAAATAGACTTCTACCCCCTTTGTTTGGAACACCATCCAAGAAGTTTTGTTGAATAGAAATTTGAGCGTGTTTTTCACCTCGCCTTGTGCAAACCCCCTCCCCCCAAATTTCGAATCTCTTTGTATGGTTGAACTTAGACTTTCGTATTTAACCCCTCAGAGCATGCTTGTTTGACTGGTCATAAAACTCGTGGAGTGTTTCCGGTCTCGAGCATAATGAGTATTTTGTCTGCTCAAGGTAACGACTGCAAAGGTAATCTCTCTAACTCTTAGTCTTTCGGGTTGAATCAACTATACGATTGGATTCAAGTCGCTTGTGACTCGAATAGCTCAATACGCTTGGGTTGTCGTGTATCAAATTCAAAGAATTTGGACAACACCAAAGGGAGTCACTTACAAGCTAAATTTAGATGCATTGGTGGTTAATCAATCAATTGGCTATCAGATGATTATTTGGAAGAAAAATGGAGAAGTTGTAACACCTACATTTTTGGATTAAGCGTTTGAAAAAATAATAATAATGAAAAAAAGATAAATAGATATTTTGCTTTTATTTATGACATCTAGCTTAAAAAAAGAGAGAAGAAGGAAAGTAAGGGTACTTACTAAGCTTGTGTAGGAAGCTTTAAAAAAAACAAAAAAAAACCTAGTGGTTCGTGGGTTAAAAAAAAATGGTAAGAGAGAGAGGGGATGAGAAAAATAGAGAGGGAGAAGAATAAAAATGGAAGGAGCAAAAGGTCAAAAAGTTGTCGGAATGGATCGAAGAGGTTTATAGGCAACTATTTAAAATCCAGCAAGTCGATTACAGCTTCTACGAGTCATTTTCAAGAGAACAAATATGAGTTAAATTTCTTTTTATTCAATAACTTTTGTGGTCCTTAAAATTTGAGTATTCTTGCTCGGGATGGAGATTTAAAAGGAGGAACAGGAGTAGAGAGCGAGTGATCGAGAAGACGATCGGTTGAAAAGTTGTGGTCTCTTGCTAGAAGAAAAATTTAGGTTCGAAGAGCCTTTACATCTTAGAGATTCAATAAGCATTCTCCCTCGAGATTAAGTAAGAATAAAATAGAAATCCGGATCTAAAATTACAAGGTTTTTGGGTTTTAGAGTAAGCAAGAACAAAATGTATGGAGTGCTTTCTATCCTCCAACTTATATGAGGTGTACTTTGCTGTCTTTTTTGGCTGTAGTGTCATAAGAACAAGAAGAAAAAAGAATGTTCGACGATATTTCGATCTCGGTTGGAACTAGTTAAACGAATGGCTTGGAATGAGCATTAGTTGCCGCCTAACAAGGAAAGACCTCCACAAGATAAGCAAATACTCCGACCCTTGAGTCAATATAGTTAGACCTTGGTATTAAGTTTGAGCTAGAATGTGATACTTGATTTTGGAGTGAGGTTTTCTATTTATAGGTGTAACATCCAACACGGTATTAGATCAGCGGTTTTGTTGTCTAACAATTCGTTGCAAAAGGTCGACCTGTCGGGTGTGCAAGGTTGGAGATGGGAATACCTTCAACCAAATAGGATAGTTTACTAGTGTGATTCGATTGCTAAGTATGAAGGTCATTCATTATCCCGAGTCTTCAAGGAAAAAATTTTCCTTTTCGACCTTCCTATATTCTCCACATGGCAATGCTACATTTCACCCCTAACATTGATTGCCTCCCTAGTAAATTGGAAGTTCTAACCTGGTCGAAAGGTCTTTTTGGAGTATGAGCTTGCAACCGTGCAAACTTTGTGGCCTCTAAACTTGGATTATTCTGAGCTTGATTGGATATAGTTGTTGGAAGAAATTGAGATTGAGCTACTAGTTGTCAGAACACTTGTGTGCCTCCGACGGTTGAGCTTCCACTTAATGTGGAACGTTGGTTACGGATACATGGATGACTAAGATCAATATAGATGATACGATATAATCCCAATATCTAATTCCACTTTTTATGCTTCCAGATATCTCTTCTTGTTAAGTTTAATCTTCTAAGCTCGGTACCTTCACCTAGGTTTGTTTTTTTTTTTTTGTTCCTTGTGTTTTATTTCTTAACATGTTTAATTCTAGATATGTGTCTCATAGTGCATCTAGAAGATCGGACGGCTCTCGCAATTCGCCTCATAGTAGTCGACCGATCATGGACCTGCTCGGTCCATCGAAGATCCACCGACATCTTTTGGACAAAGACGAGGTTGTCCTTCCAAATTACCTGAAGTATTCATCGACTCTATTATGAAAATATATGATATTCTCGATAAAACAGGATTGCATCTTATGTGGAGGCAGAGATTGCTTAGGAACCTCAGTAGGGGTGTGTATCTCATTACATGAAGATGTTTGAATCTGTGTTTAGGCTAGCCTCCATCCCTTCGATGAGGAGTTCTTCACAGAGATCAACTTCGTTCCCACGCAGTATGCTCCTAGTGGGTGGGGTGTTTTGTTTGGGTTATATATCATCTGATAGGTAGAGCAACTATTGGTCTGCCATGAAGTAGAGAAAGTAACTAAGAAGGTCGATGTAGAGATTGGTCGAAGAAAGATCGACATGTGAGCATCTTGGTCACCAACAAGATGTTGCTGATTGCAGGCTTCTCGACTTTGTGAAGAACGTGTCTGGGGCTTCAACTATTACTCTTTCCGAACTAGGTAAGCTCAAACTATAATTATTCCTTTTATTTAGAATTGTTGATGTGGTCTTAACACTGAATTTTTGCAAAGCCATGGTTTATACATTTAGTGATACGGTGTAGAGAAAGAGCCTCGAAAGTGAGTGACCTTCCAAGGTTGTGGCATGTTCAAATTCGACCAAACCCTTCTGAGCAAGGGCATGAATGTTATAGTTGGCCTAAAATGTCTCATATCTACTTTTATTGTTGCGAAAGGGTGACCTTCCAATGGGGGAGCATCTCTGAATATCCCCTCCTTTAGTCTGTCCATGAAGAACCTTACCTAGCTATGTGAAAAAAAGAATAAGAAAAAGGTGGCAAGCTCAGACGAGCTTGAATAGAAGGGTAACTCCCCCAAGGAGTAATTTATCGGACCGATGACCCTTCTAATAAGATTGAGTATACATCTGACCTTTAGATTCACTTCTGCATCCAGCCCAACAATACAAGTGTTAAGGAGGAGGTGGAAAAGATCGTGCGAGCGAGCTTCGGGCTCGGTGATACAAGTGTTAAACTAACTTACATTAAACACCTACCCCCGATATTGATTTCTTTTATATCAATCAGTCAATCCTCGATGTTCATGTGTGCTCAAGGCTCAATGATATAATAAATAATCGACTATACTGCCAAGATATGACCTCTGATTCATCTGAATATATAATTTAGATTGTCTCTGATATTACTTAACCTACTCTCTTTCTACAACCTCATCTTGCTCCTTGGCAAGCTACGCTCATGATACAAGCAGAACTAGACAACCGCAATGCTTTAGTTGTTGCTTTTGATGCTATTCAAGCTGAATTATGAAGGAAGTAAAGGCCAAGTTGGAAGCATAAAAGGTTAAGATGAACGACCTTGGCATGGACCTAGCAAAGTCTCTCCATGAAGTTAAAACTAGGAAACTTGAGGAGAGCTTCTACCACCGTGAAAGGCCTAGAATGTGAGAAGGCCAATCTAGTCAACAAGGTTGAAATTTCCAAGCGAGCTCTACTGAGCAAAGGGTCGAACTAGAGTGTTTGAATACCTGTCTTGAGGACGAACTATTCTTGAAGTAAAAGTTAAATCCTATAAGGACTTTGACGCCTTTTCAAAGGACTTTGTCGATGTTATATTGAAGTCAGCCTTATATAGGTTGAAGAAGCTTCAACCTGACCATGACCTCAATTCATTAAAGCAACTATATGTAGATAAGTGACCACTTATACTTATGGAACTGAGGTTTCGAAGGAGGTTGTCCAAACTTATTTGGCCGACCTTAACACTTAGCTTGAAGCTAAGGTGGATATGCCAACTGAAGAGAGTGATCCCATCCAGCCCTCACAAGACTATATTGAAGTCAACCTTATCAAATAAGTGTCGTGCAACCATGTTAAGGGCTTCATCGCAAAAATCGATCTTCAAAAGGGCTATGAAGCATAGGATGAACTTGAATATCTTAAGAATATAAACTTCAGAAGACATATCTTCAACAGCTTCCATTTTATCTTGAAGGTTTAAGTTTTTCAAATTGACCTTAAGAACATGGGAATGGCTTAACTTCACAAAAGCTAATCAAGGTCTTTCACACAATTGGGCTTCCGAACATAAATAAAACGTCTCACTTTGAATTTTAAAAGCATGCACATACTGTGGCCCTCATTTGAATGTTGGAATATGTTGGTCTGAGGACTCTGTTCAGATAAACAAGTTAATTTTATTCATACTAATTTCTTATACATTTCCATTAGAAAAAGGTTGTTTTTACCATTCAAGAATAATAATGCTTCATATGTTCTGCATTCTACAAGTGTGGAAGCAACTTGCCACTAATTTCAACCAACATATAGTTGCCTGGACGCACTATGTCTTTGACATCGAAGGGACCTTTCCAAGTTCGCTCTAGTGCTTCGATGTGCTATTTGACTTTATGAAGCGCAAGGTGTCCAACCTTAAAGGTGCGCGATTTGAGCCTGAAATTATAATGCCTCGCCGCTATGTTTTAGTATTCAGCTAGACGTAGTTGTTATGCCTTTATCTTCTTACCAAATATGATTAAGAACAAGGGCTTCTTTTTGAGCTATTGACCATATTGCTTAATTCTCTCAATTGGCATTTAAATTTCCATGATAACAACTGTCCCTAAGACAAATGTTTGGGCAAATCGAGTTTCTTTTGTAGATCCACGTTGAGTAGTTCGACAGGACCAAAGAACCTCAAGTAGCTCCTCTGTGCATCTTGAAGACACGCTTTGTTATTTTATTGACGACTCCAACTTGGTCATTTGCTTGAGGTTGTGCAGGGGCTTAGCTTAGGTGTTTGATGTGAGCTAGAAACATAATTCTTAAACTTGGTATTGTCAAATTATTTACCATCGTCAAAGACAATGGCTTTAGGTATGCCAATTTTAAATACTATGCTTACCCAGATGAAGTTCGTGATTCAATCTCCAATAATAGTAGCTAGATGCTCTACTTCAGCCTACTCCGTGAAATTATCTAATGCGACTACAATTAACTTGGTTTGGCCTTTGCACACTGGAATAGGTACAATAACATCGATCCCCATTGTGTGAATGGCCAAGGATTGGAAATAGGGGTAGAAGCTTAGACGACCGATGGATTGAGTTTGCAAATTGTTTGCTTTCATCACATACCTTAACAAATTGTTTACCATCTTCGTTCAAGGTCGGCCGATAGTAACCCCACCGCACAATCCTTGCTACCAAAAGTCTTGTCCCTTAGTGGTTGCCACATACGAGTTCATCGGTTTCCCTCATAATGTAGATGGCCTCATCTAGGTCCAAATACCTTAATAGTGGTAATTAGAAGCCACAGTTATAAAGTTTCAGTCATGGTGTACATATCAAGTTACCTTGCGACCAAGCTTCTCGACTTCCACATGGTATGCACATGAGTTTTTCCATATGAACTATTTCATTTCATCCACGATACAAATTAAGCTTCGATGTCCATGAGGTCAAGCTCCAAGATGGATTAGACATCTAAACTATCGACGAGGACTAACCTGGCAATGTCGGTGTCATAGGCTGATGCCAATTTGGCTAGGGCATCTGCATTTGAATTGTCTAACTGAGGTCTACTTAATAATGTACTCTTTGAACTATGCTAGGAGAAATTTGGTCTTGCTCCGGTATCTTTCCATGCAAACATGTTTTGCTCGATACTCTTTAGTAATTTGTTTAACAATGCATTGGAAATCACTGTAGATTAGAATATTGGATGCTCCGAACCCTCTAACAATGCATGACTTGCCAATACTGCTTCATACTCGGCATCGTTGTTCAAAGTTCAAAGTTGAACCGCTGCCCATCACGTTTAATGCGAGCGGTAGAATACACGAACTTCACCACATTTGTCATTCGAAGATCCATCAACGACAATGTCCACTAAATGGAGCGCTTCTTGGGAGGCATAAGCATTTTGAAGTCCAAGTCGACACTTTAGGGAAGCATTCTCTAACCTTCCTCTTTATCTTGTTTAATATGGAGACAATATTAAGTTTAAAGTTGTGGTGAGATCGACTAATATTCTTCTATGTTTTGCCTTTTTAAGTTTTTCAATTCCTAGATGAGTTCTGATAGATAATTATAGCTGATGACGGCAAAGGCAAAAGAGTGCGAGGAAGATGATGAACTTTAGGTTGTTTGAAAAGAACATCGAAAACATATAAGGAAGAAAGCAGTTCGCAAAAGGGGGTGATTTTATTTAATTTATTTTAATTTTATTTACCTAGAATGAAAAAATGATTACTATATTAATATTATACATGAAAATTTCGTTAAATTAGCTTATTTTGTTGGTGTTTGGACACAAATATGTCATTATTTATATATTTTAATTTTTTTTATAAAAAGTTATATCTACTAAGTTTTTATTTTTTATTTTATTCAGAAAAATTAGGGCTTCTTTCTATTTCTTTCAAAAAGATCCTAGTAATGTTCTTACAAATTTGGGCAAGAATCTCATTGAAAAAAAAAAAAACTAATTTTCAAAACCAAGATTTAATTTAAAAATTTTTATCTAAAATTCAAAATTTTATGTTATAAAAATTTTAAAGTTTACTAAACCTAACTAGTTCCAATTTAAACCAAAATTAATTCTTAAGCATTCGATTAAGTTGACTACCTTTCATTCCAATTAAAAAAAATCAGGCTATAATTGAAATATGAATATTTTATTTACGAAATGCTTGGTGTAACTAGAATTAGCTTGTATTATTTTAGGTTATCATCATATTTTAATTTTCATGATGAATTAAATTTATTCAAGGAAATGCGGATACGAAATAAATATATATTATTTATTTTAAATGTAAAATATATAGCTTGTAATATTAAATTATATTTTTTATTGTAAAAAGTAATTTTTTTGTAAAAATATAATAATAGAGGGTTGAAAAATTAATTGAAATCCACTTGCTCAAACTCAGGATCGAAGAGGAAAGACACGTAGGTAAGCCGACCACTATACCAAATACCATTTTCTACTTATTTCATAGAATATTTGAGGAAAGTATTAATCATAAATCTATACTCGATACGACTAGAGAATCTTGAAATAATTAATATCATCTAATAATTAATATCATACATAAAACTACAGTTTTTCCGATTGAAATGAAACGCGCTCAAAATCATTTTTAACATTTTTTGTATGTCATAGATTCTCAAGATGATCTAGGTAATTGTCACGAAATACTTGAATTTTTTTTATTTTTCTTGACAATTATAAAATGTCATAAAACATGGAAATTTTCTTAGATTATCGTTTTTTCCTGCCAAAATCGCGCATCCACCATTTCGTGACAATTTTTCACTGTCATTGAAAAATTGGTTTTCATGAACGGTCATAAAACTAACAAAATCCGAAAAGTTTCGTTTTTTCCCACCGAAAACGCTCCCCATGATTTATGAAAGTTTTTTTTTCTCCATACTTTTTTACTATTTACAGCCGTCACGGAAGGTCATTTTTCTAGTAGTGTTAAGCTTTGAGGTTTCAAGTTAACCCAACAGTGGTTCTATTTCTCCCACAACATTGAGGTATGGTAAAATATCTTTTTAATGCAAGAATTTAGTAATCAATATCTCTTATTGAAAAATAATATTAATATTAAACATGTGATGTGCAAAAGTTTCTTATGAGGAAAAATAATATTTATCATTATAGATGGTTTAATTTCCTTCCAACTTTTAACTTGGGTTAGCCAAGAATTGCAATTTCATGAAGTATAGTTGTGCTCTTTGAAGAACAACTTTGAATCTCACATTTGTTTGCATTGGTTGTATACTAAACTCTTATTACAGATTTGAATCTCACATTTGTTTGCATTGGTTGTATAGTAAACTCTTATTACAGAATGAGATACTCATATTTAATTACTGGAAATGGTAGAATTATCAATTCTATTATTTCTTCGTTGTGCTACGATCTAATCATAATAGTACTCTCTATTAGGTTGTTTTCTTCATCCTTGAACCTTTCGAAGATGTTGAGTACTTAGAGCCATAATGTATGAGAATAAAGTATCCTTATCCTCTCTCAACTTGTTTAAGCATTAAGTTTAGGACGACTCATAAACTCATTAAAAAATCTATTTTCGAGATAATAAGACAGAATACGAATGAAGCTTTAAGTTTTCCTAACTTTTAAAGATACGTGCTCTATTACTACCATGAAATCTGCCAGTTGTATTAGGTTTAACTATCATAAAACCAATGGATTAGTTAGCTTGAATTTAAGACCTGTGTTAACTTTTTAACACTAGAAGCAAGTTTTAGCTGCCTTATAGTAGAATGGTAATGAATAACATTTATTCTAGAAGAAATCATGAATAACATTTATTCAAATCAGAAAGTCTTTGAACATTTATTCAAGAACAATTAAAAAAAAACCCACATAACAATAGTTCTTGGCTAAAATAGATCCCAACATTTTGGATCTTTATTAATATAAGTGCTTGGACCCAGTCAAACATATAGAAGACATTATCTTCTTGAACATTGCAATTGCTTGCATTACATTCTTTTTCCTTTCTCTTCCCCGCTAAATACTTTGAACAGTTTCTCTTCCAGTGTCCAGTGTCGTTTTCTGAGCAATGGAAACATTTTCCTTTTGCCTTTTTCTCACTTGGCATTCTAGCCGCTTTTAGTTTGTTAGAGTTCTTGAACTTCTTACTCTTAGTCTTTGAAGGAGATAGAATTGAGACAACATTTGCTTCTGCTTCATTTTGCTTCTTATCATGCATAATGAACCGAAAAGTTTGTAGTTTATTAAAAAATGGAGTGATTCTGTAGTTTAACTTATCTGTATGTAGTTTGTCTTAAACTGAATAAAACTCATAGGAAACAGTTCCATGATAAAATCAATTTGGCTATTCTCGTCAACGACAACTCCATTGATCTCCATCATATTCATATGGGCCATTAAGTTAAGGATATGCTCCCAACCAATGATCCCTCTTTCATTTTCGAATTGTATACGAACTTTAATGCCTCGTGTCCTAACTTGTCATAAGGATACCGAAACAGATCATGGATCGACTGTATAATCTCATATGAAATTTCCATCGATTCGTGTTTCTTGGCTAGAGTATCATTCATACTAGCCTACATGTAAACCCGAGCCTTGTTATTAACTTTAATCCATTTGTCATATGTATCACCAACAGTTCGAGATGCATTTCCAACAGGTTTTCCAAGACATTCCTCAGTTGTGACAGATTTGAGATATTCGACAACCAATATAGTATTAATATTTGTCTTTCATTTAGTCAAATTTTTGTTGTTAAGAATAGCTATCAACGTAAAAGACATTTTGCTGAAAGAGTGAGGAAATAACTTGTGCACTCGCATTCAATAATCTAGCATAAGTCGAAACATAGCAATTGTTTGATGAAGATAAATCCCATAAAAAGTTCTACGCCATGATAGATCAACAATAAAGGATGAATGTCGTCTTATGGAAGGTCAATCACCAGTGGCGGATGCAGAATTTTCATTGAGGGGAGGCTTCAGTTAAATCTTAGTAGAAATAATTTATGAGTTAGCAATCTCAAAATTCAATAACTAAGTTAAATTATTATTTTAATATAACATAATTTTCATCTACAAATTTTCATATTACGAAATCGATGCATAATAACTTCAATTAGTGACAGATCCAAAACTTTATATCATAAAGTAGTAATATCAATATTTTGATTACTAGTTTGTTCCATAAAAAACATGATGGATTTTTCTATATTAATATAGAAGAAATAAGGAGAATGAAACTTGAAATAATAAGTATAATTTTTTATTTATAAGAATTATAATGTTTTTTATTCGATTTAATTTTTTATAAATTAATGTTTTATTAACTTATATTTATACTTGATATAAAAAATAAAACAAAAATTGTAATTGTTGAAGGAGAAATTTTGACAAATTATTAAATGCCACGCAACAAATTAAAAATTATATTTATCGTCAATCACAAATTTACACGTGTCCTAAATTAATTTTAAAATTGACGAATCAAATTGTGCCACGTGTCTCTCTTATTGTCGTCCGATGAAATCAACTAATTGGATCAAAACCCATGAAGAGACTGGGCCCAAGCCCATGGTTCATAGACCCACCAAAACTCTATAAATAGAGGAGTCACCTCTCATTTGAACAGGAGGAAGAATTTGAGAAGAGATCCAAAAGAATTGGAGATTCAGAGCCATCAGAGCGTTCATAGTCGTCTATAATTATAGGGAAGCATCCCAAACCAACAAGACTCGAAGAACTGAAGACTTGAAGAGGACGAGACTTCAAGAATACTGAATCTTCTCTTCGCCAAGCAACAAGACGTGAAGCGGAAGACTCCATCAAGTTACAAATTCTTCATCAAGCAACCAACCGAAGAACTTCATCAAGCTTCAAAGTCAAAGAACTTCTCAAACTCCAAGCCGAATAACTTCACAAGCTACAAAGCGGAAGAACCTCAACACGTTGTAAAGTCGAAGCACTTCACAAGCTGTAAAGTCGAAAAACTTCAACAAGCTACAAAGCCGAAGCACTTCACAGGCTGCAAAGTCGAAGAACTTCAACAAGCTGCAAAGTCGAAGCACTTCACAAGCTGCAAAGCCGAAGAACTTCATGAGCGCAAAGCTGAAGACTTCAAAAATTCTTCAATAAGCTCAAAGCCAAAGAACTTCATCAACAAGTCAAAGTCTTCAACAAGCTCAAAGCCGGAGACTTCAAAAATCCTTCGACAAGCAAGAAGCTGAAGGCATCAACCATTGATTCAAGAACAAGCTCACGAGCCCTTGAATTAAAGTTTACATTTGAGAAAATTAATCAGATGATTATACATTAGAGATTGTAACACCCGCATACATAAATACAAATACAAGTTCATAAATTCAAGTTTTCTCTTGTTGAATTTCTCGTCCAACAGTAATATTATATATTAGTTATTAGACAATTAATTTTCTAAAAATTTTTTATTTCAAATTCAAAGTAAAATTATATAAAATAACAACAATTAAATATACAAAATTTGATGATATATAGAGGGAAAAAACTATAATAAAATATTACCTCTATATAATGCAACATATGAATTGGAAAGAAAAATAAGCCTCGAACTTGCTAACAATAATTTGACCAATGAGGCTGCAAATATATAGTTATAAAGTGAAGAAAAAAACTTTTAAATTTAAAGAGTAGGATGATTGCACCATTTAAAAGTGTCAAATAAGAAAATTGCTTTTATAGAAAATTATGATTTAAATATCCTCACATAATCTTTCCTTTAAAATTAATATATTTATATAAAAGAAATTTTAAAATTTTCTATTAAAAATGGTAGAGAATCATGGATTGATTTTTTCTTTCATCTTTTTAAATGGAGAACTATTGTTTTTCTTTTCTTTATTTTCAAAATTGAGAGATTATATGAAAAATAGAATGTAAGTTGAGTGGCCTTGAACCCAGGCTTCGAGGGGCTTAAAAGATTAAAAAATAAAAAATAAAAATAGAACTTGAATAGGCTCAAATCGAGGTTGGAGGGGGGCTGGCATGTATTTTGCCACTAATCCAACACAAGATTTTGAATAAAATGTTGACAATTTATATATATTTCAGGGGAGGCTCGAGCCCCTAGGATCATGCTAAATTCGCCCGTATTAGTCACTCTTTCTCGTTGAACTAAGATTTATATAGTGTTAGTAACTGTGTTTTGGTCAAGATGTTGCCAACTACTTTAGCAAATTATTTTTTCATGTGACCCATGTTTTAGGTCCATGAGACTTAACCCAACATAAAGTCGCCTTAGGGTCGATCCATCACTGAGATCCATCTCAGGCTCATATCTCAAAGAGAGGTCCACCTTGGTATTGACTCACATGAAAACCTTCCTTAGGGGAACGATAACAAAGTCGTCATGAGACATTTTGTGGATCTCACGGTGTGAGCCCAACAATGGACATTGTATGATACATCGTTGTTGAATCAAGAAATTTATCAACTACGCGAACGTCGGTTCGGCTAGGATGAGTTAAAAAGTGAGCTCCAAATACCATGTAGAAGACCTGCAAAACAGAGTGAACACTCGATGCCAAAGCCAATGAAAGTCCGAAGTAAGTCGAGAGAGAATCAAAATATTCGCGTACCTAAAAATGAACGAAATGATTCTATTTATAGGCGAAGAACCCTACAGCGTTTCCGACAAGGCCTTAACGGCTCTTTAAGATTACCATGAAACGCGGCGTGTTGTAGTGGAGTTTGTTGGAGATGAGACCAAGGTGAGGTAAGCTAATCGGTTCAACCAATGATATGAGAACGCGATTATGAATAAGCTTGTTCGGCTCGGTCACCTATCGGATTCGGCTCGATCAAAGGGTCGAGCCAGGATATGCATACTTGGGTTAATCCTCTGCGGGATCTAGGAACCACGTGTCACGTTCCATATCCACTCGTCTTCAGCCACGTGTATGCTGAAATCTACCTCCAACATTGGCCCCCACTCGGTGCCGTGGTAGAAGTAAAATACTGATCTAACTCGTCGTCGTGGTAGTTGTGACGAGTTTGAAGTAGGGCTGACGTGTGATGACGTCATCCTTAGTTGACCTTTTTGGCGGGGATTAAATCTTGGTCGTTAGATTTGAATTGTTCGAACGGCTGAGATGAAGTGGTCGTTTTCTTTAAACAGGCAGGTTCATTTCATTTATTTCCTCTATTTTAACTCTGAAATTCTCCCAAGATTCTCTCTGCTTGCAGGACCACCTCGGCTCAAAACCTACGTTAGGTTAGTCATCTAGTGTTTTTCGTACTTTTAATTCTGTAGAATGCCTTCGTCATTTGAGTAAGGGGGGCTATCATCCGAGCATGCACGAGACGTGGGGACATTGTGTCGGGCTCTAGTATAGATCTTAACCATTATAGTAACAAACTAGACCTAGATAAGGCTGCCACTAATATAGCTGAGCCGAACATAGACGAGGCCACCACTTCAGGTCGGCCTAGGCAAACTTAGGGATGTTCGGCACACGTGCCCCTGATTAACTCAAAAAAACTGGAGCCTCATTCAAAAGTATGCCTATTCATAGGTTATCCTAAAGAGACGAGAGGTCGTCTCTTCTTCGATTCTCAAGAAAACAGAGTGTTTGTATCGACAAATGCCACTTTCTTCGAAGAAGATCACGTTCGAGATCATAAACCATGAGGTAAGGTAGTGATAAACGAGATTTCTGAAGAGGCTACAAACACGTCAACAAGGGTTGTTGATCAAGTTGGCACTTCAACAAGAGTTGTTGATAAAGCCAGCACATCACGTCAGATGTAGCTATGGTCAAGTCCATAAGAATACTGTCTAGTGCCACATATTATGACTATGAGATTTGGCAAATGGACGTCAAGACTGCCTTTTTGAATGACAATCTTGAAGAAAGTATTTATATGACTCAACCCGAATGGATAATGGCACAAGGTCAAGACCAAAAGGTTTGCAAGCTTAAACGATCTATGGATGGATTGAAAGAAGCATCTCGATCTTGGAACATAAGGTTTGATACTGTGATCAAATCTTATGTTTTGACCAAAACGCGGATGAGCTTTGTGTATACAAAAAGATCGTCAACAATACTGTAGCCTTCTTTGTATTGTATGTGGATGATATCCTACTCATTAAGAATGATATAGGATACCTTACTGGCATAAAGAAGTGGTTAACTACTGAGTTCCAAATGAAGGATTTGGGAGAAGCTCAGTATGTTCTTGGCTAGCTACACGTCCGTTATGGCCGTTACGACAAGGCGGTTAGATGTCAGGCCATAGGTGAGCTATAGATGAGCTTAGTAGCTCAAGCTCGGCCAAAGGTGAGCTTAGGAGCTCAACCGTAGGTGAGCCTAGGATCTTGGCAATAGGTGAGCTAAGGAACTCAACCATGATGCGACGTAAATCCCGCAGTCGAAATGGAGATCTTTGTTCTTAAATTTTGAGGAACAAAATCACAATACTAAAGAAAAATACAGGGGAAAAAGGAAACTTACATTTGAAGACTTTCTTTAAATATTCTCCAAAATAGAATCATATTCTAAAGCAATTCTCTCATATAACCTATAATTGTAATGTACATTTTATACACATTATTTTTAACTTATAGTTTTAATATGAATCATATTCATATTGATTTTTATTTGAATCTCATTCAAATAATTTCTCTCATAATATATAGTTTCAATTTAGAATTAACCATATATTGTAATGTATCAATATATATATATATTCCCTTGAGCGAACATCTCTAATTTTTCCAAGAAACTTGATTCTTGTTTTACTCGTTGTGAGCTAGCAAGGGGACCTAATGGACTTACAGACGAGAAGCTCCAACGATACGAGATTAATCGGTCAAACTCATTGACCGAGTTAATCAACATTCGTTAACTACGAGTCACTCCACTATAGACCCGTAGTTACACTCTTCTCACTGCATAATATTTTCATGTCCACAGATATACAACCATTAACGGCAAGTCAATCATTAACGAGTGCTCGTAACTCAAGCTGGATCAAATTACCGTTTTACCTCTGAGTTACATCTTACTCCTTAAATACCACTACTTCTCTAATGAAAAACCCGGTTATGGTCCGACCAATAATCGAAAATTGCTCTCAAGTCAGTGAGAGGGTGGGGTCGGAGTCAACATTTAAGAGAACACTTATCTACTCCCGAAAGTCGAGGAGGAGTGAATTCCATCTCGTGAAGTTATGTTCCCAACTCCCCACTCAGTCTCTTCCCCAAAATGGTAGAAATGTAGAGTCGACGACTCAGACCATTCTCACCCATACAGATCAAAGGACGAGCCCTCACGGGTATGAGTCCATAACTCACTCAGGATTGAGAATGAGTTGTCTGGTCATCCTATGAAATAGCAATCTGTTAATCAATGACGTTACATCTAAAAATTGGCTATTTCGCGGTCCGGTCTTATACAAATTCATTGTATAGGATACCCCCACTCGCATGTCTCCACACGAACGACCTGGATCGGGTCGTCTGTAACATTTACAAAGCGGGTCGTATCCATGGTATTATCAGGATAAGGTATCTAGTCTTATCCATATACTATAGATCTTTTAAGTTATTCCCGGGATATTATCCACTGGTATATCGAGGGTATATCAAATATATACCTAGTATATATATTGTCCCGGTTACATGATAATAACATTGGATGTTTAGTTTATTGGATTTAGACCATGCTATGTTATAAACTCAACAAAAAAGTTATTGAAATATGAAACCACAATTAAAATTAAGTGTTAAATTCTATCTTATAACAATTTAATCATTCTAATTTATAATCATATTTGGTCCGAGAACTAAATTGTAAGAAACTTAACAATTTAATCTTTCTAATTTATAAAATTAAGTAAACTCTTTAGTTTATCAATCTATATAGGTAAGAAACTTAACAAAAAACTGTCACAATAAGGACTAAATTGTTACCAATTTTAAATTACAAGACTAAATTATTACATATTAAAGTTCAAGAACTAAATTGTTACCAATTTGAAAGTATAGGGACTAAATTATTACAAATTAAAGTTCAGGGACTAAATTGTTACTTTGGCGAAAGTACAAGGACCAAAAGTGTTTTTTAACCTATATACATTTATAGACAAAAATGATAATTGACAAAACCGCATTAACAAAACCTAATTATTAATTAGTCCGAGTAGAAACTATAATTAAGATATCATAATACAGCTAAAAACTACAACACTCCAAGTAAGAACTACAATTAATTGACATTGACAAAAATGGGTAATTGACAAAAGATTTCCCAATTTTGAAATAAGAAAAGGAAAAAAATAAAAAAACAAAAGCCAATCTCTCGTTAGACCATTTCTTCTGTGTGTCTTTTAAAAAATTAATCCTTTTTCTTAGATTTCATATATTCTATAAATAGATAGCCATGGAAACATTCTCATCCTTTTACGTTTGAACAAATCACATTATAAATACAGAGAGTCGGAGATCCCTCGATTCATTGGTAATCATGTCGAAAGACAAGACTTTTTGTGTGGTTGTTTTTGTTCTTCTCTCCATCATAGGATATGTTTTTGCCGTTGAAAACGACCAGGAAAAGGTTATGAGTTGACAAATTTATGCTCCATTTTAGTCTTTTATAAGCTTTACTTCTCTAATTTTCTTTATTTTTTTTTATTCTATTTTTTGCAGAAACATTTCATTATTTTCCTTAAAAATAATGAAATTGCTTTGAACAATGAAGTCGATGCAGCAGAAACACATCTCAATGTTCTCAAAACAGTGAAAGAAAGGTGGGTTGTGTGTTTAAATTTGTTGTGCTAGAACTGTTGGATTTGTAAGGTAATTGTAAACCAAATCCCACATTGGCGGAATGATCATGGGTATATAACAAACAACAATTATCTCTATTGGTATGAGGTTTTTTGGGTGAAACCGAAAGCAAAGCTGTGAAGGCTATGCCCAAAGCGGATAATATCATACGATTGTGGAGATACTCGGATACTGAAACTAATCCAAATGATGAATACTTTTTACTTGGGATTGGAGGGCTAAAATTTAATCTCTATTCTTTGATTTATCGCTTACTATATTGCAATTAATATTGAGATTTGACATTTTTATTGAATTAAGTCTTCATGACTGAGGTTGATTTATAAACCAATATGTAGAATATATATTTTTATTGGAATAATCCACAAAGTTTATCCAGGACAAAGCAGCCCAAACAAAAGGGTTGATAACAAATAAATCTCAAGACGTGATTGATTCCAAAAATCGAGTTATGAGAGTGACAGTCATATCAGAACGAACGCGACTACTCTAAAAGAACGTGTTTATATGTTTGCAGCCATGTCGATGCAAAGGAATCAATGGTCCACAGCTACACAAAAAGCCTCAATGCCTTTGCTGCCTCGCTTACCGGAGAGGAAGCCCAAAAACTAGCAAGTACGTCTTTCATATATCCTTAAGCATCATTCTTTGTTTTTGCTGGATTTGCTTTTTACCTCGCTTCACATTTTTTAAATTTTCTCTTTGGGGTCTGTATTCATCTTTATTTACATTTTAACCCCTTTTTTTTCTATTTATGCTTTTATAAACCATGTCTGTGATTTAGAGATGGGAGAAGTGCATTCAGTGATCCCAAACACATATAGAAAGCTACAGACAACAAGATCATGGGACTTCATTGGGTTGCCTTCCAATGCAACAAGACATCCCCAACACGAGAGTAATATTATTGTGGGTGTATTTGATACTGGTAATTTCTGTTCTTTTTTTTAGATAAAACTTTCAAATTTATATATCTTTTAATTCATTTATTCTCGAATTAAACTCTAAACTTGAATAAGTTGTGAAAATAATATCCGCTAATTAAATCTCTAGTTTTGAAGATTGATGCTGACACTCGTTAATAGTTATTGATACTTTTAGGGTTAAACCGACTATTTTTCTAGCTATATGAAATGTCTTTTTATTACTTTATAGTGTGGCTCGATTAAGATATTTATGTGGTTGTGTTTATGTATGTATTTTGTGACCTAATTTCAAGTGTTTTATTGGTTGAATATCGTGTAATTTGTTGATTAGTTCATAAGTTGGATTCTTTGACGTCCTCTACAAAAGGAATAATTTCATAATTTATTATTATTTAGGGCTTGACCTAAGTAGAAGGACAAAAGAATAATTATTTTTTCCAGTTTTTAGGGTTTATCCACGCCATTATTAAAAGTAGTACAAAAATTGTAAAATTTTAATTAGACAAATTATTAACAGGGATCACTCCAACGGCGGAGAGCTTCAAAGATAATGGATTTGGTCCTCCACCAAAAAAATGGAAAGGCACTTGTCAACACTTTGCAAATTTCTCTGGCTGCAACAAGTAAAATTTTCTTCCCTTTTCTCATTTTCATTTCTTAACACAAAAAAAAATAGCTTAAATCCCAACCTTAGGCTTGCGTTTTCAGGGTTGCTTCTATTAATAACTGCTTGGTACGGAACCAGAGTGATTTTTGCAAAAGTGATTTAATTATAATTGGTTTTGTGAAAGTGATTTTTATATTATTATTTTATACTTTTTAAAGTGATTTTTTATATAATTTAAAAGTGATTTTTGAAGGATTAATATTTGAAGCTTAGAGAGAGAGTTTGACAAAAGTTTTAGATAAAGAAACGTTAGAGAGCAACAAAAACCTTAGATTATTATAGAGTGAAAGAAGATAGAGAAATAAAATGAAATGTCAACTAAAAATTTAAAGAGTGATCACAAAAATTTAGAGAAAAAAGTTTGAGAGAATAAAGAAGATTAAAGATAAATAAAGTTGGAGAATGACAAAATTTTTAGAAACAAAGAAAATAAAAATCTTAAATTTTTAAGTGAAAATAAGACGAAATAATAAGACAATTTTGAAATTTAAAAATTAATTTTCTATTATTATTATTATTATTATTATTATTATTATTTATCATAAGTCACTTGTGAATCACCTCCCAAGTGATTGAGCACATAAATCACTTAATGTAATCTTTAATTTTTTCAAAATCACTTGATAATTATTACGAAAGGATGTCATTTTAAAATAGTAGGCAGTGATTTCATGGTGAATGTGATTCTAACCATATTAAAATTCCTTCCAAACATGTCATTTCCTTCTTTTAGTTATAAATTTAGTGTATTTTATGTCATCTCAATCGCCCGCACCATTAACTAAGTCTTTGTTTTATGTAACTATTTTGTTTTTATTTTTCTAACTTTAAGAGTTATTATTGGTCTATTTTCTCTCTCTTTTTTTGACATAACTTTTTTTAATCATTTTTTATAAACAAGGTTGAATGCTTAACCAAATTTAAAAAAAAAACATTTTTTAAAAGTGTATAACAAAGCAAACAAAGAAAAGTAGTGTTTATAAGTTAAATTTAAAAAAACACAATGATTATGAAACAAGACCTAGATATTTATAGAACATAACTATTTGATAAATGTTTGCTGATTTAACAAAATAAAAAAATAACAAAAGAAAGTGAGTAGTTAGAACAAATTAGTTGATACTTGCACTGGCTACTTTACTTTGTCCACCTAGTTGCCGTTTGTCAAATAAATATATCATATTATCATTTTGATTAATTAATAGTGTCACATAGGAAATTAAAAAGGAAAAAAAAAAGTAAGGACTACATAAGATTACTATTAAACTCAAGGATATGTAAGTGAAATTTTTAAAGGTTTAAGTAATTAAACAGAGAACAATCATCAAAACTCACGGTTTTTTTTCCTTTTCGGCCATCAATCTTTCATTTTTTAAGCAAGCTGATCGGAGCAAGATATTTCAAGCTAGACAAGATCCACGATCCCATCGACATCTTATCACCGGTAGACGTTAACGGCCACGGTACGCACACGGCCTCAACAGCGGCAGGCAATGCAGTTCCTGGCGCCAACCTGTTCGGGCTAGCCGAAGGAACAGCACGTGGTGCCGTGCCCTCGGCCAGAATCGCCATATACAAAGTCTGCTGGGCCAGCAGGGGGTGCGCTGATATGGATATGCTGGCTGCCTTCGATGCAGCCATACGTGATGGTGTCCATATCATCTCGGTATCGGTTGGTGAAGGTGGCTTTGGCAATTACGCTGAGGACGCTGTCTCCATTGGCGCGTTTCATGCCATGAAGAACGGCATTGTCACCGTGGCTGCTGCGGGCAACAACGGCCCGGCCACGGGCAGCGTTATCAACCACGCGCCGTGGATCTTAACGGTAGGAGCCAGTTGGACCGATAGAACATTTACCAGCAGAGTGGAGTTGGGCAATGGGAAGAGCATCTCTGTAAGTTTGCATATCTATTGTGAAATTAATTTGGGAGTTAGAATCCATTTTTACGCTACTTATACGTTAAAATGTTGGGTTAAGAAGACCAAAGGGTAGATTTTTATGAAAAAAGTTAATAATTATAACATAACATTTGAGAGCACAATTTGAAATTAAAATATAGTTTAACCTTAAATATAAAAATATTGGAAACAAATTATAGGAAAGTTATTTACTCATTAGTAAAAATTTTTTAGTACAATGGAAGACTCAAACTCACCATCTCATAGTTGGAGATAGGTGCGAATACAAGCTGAAATCATGTTGGGCACACAAGTATATTTTTTAAACCTTACTTATTAAAACACTCTCCAACAATATTTAATTAATATTTTTTAAAAAATTAATAATAGAAAAAGAATATTAGATAAATTTTAAAAGAGTCAATTACACATTAAGAACTTTGAATTTTTATTTTAATATTTTACACATGAAGAAGTTTTAGTTTTTATTTTAATATTTTGCAGATATCCACGTGCTATTATTTAAATGTTACCGTGACAGATTGACTAAACTAACAAATAACACAACCGGTCTAACATCAACATCGTTTATTGGTTAATACATCTATTATTTCAAGAGGTCGGAGGTTCAAACCTCTTTTGTTTGACGGTATACAAACCATCACGAAGATTTGATTAGGTCTGACGGTTTGAATCCCGATCAGCTAGGGCATAAACCGTTGGGACAATGGGATTCTCCTGATTTCCAAAACCAGTCGGGATGACCCTTACTTTTTTCCGATGCAAAATCCCAACGATTTTTAAATTTCTTTTTTATGGTTTTAAGCGTCAGAAAAATCCTTATTTCTTGCATTTGAAAGGATTTTTGTTTGATGGTATGAATTGTGCATGCAGGGGATGGGAATAAACACATTCAACCCGAGGCAAAAAATGTTCCCTCTAGTGGACGGAGCGGATGTGGCGAGTAACAACCCACAAGCCAGAGGCGGCGCGAGCATTTGCGCAGAGGGCTCACTTGATCCAGCAAAGGTGAAAGGGCACCTTGTGTTGTGCAGAATGATCACTTGGGGCTCTGATTCTGTGGTCAAATCAGCTGGTGCTGATGGAACCATTCTTCAAAGTGATCAGTTTCTTGACCATCCTCATCTCTACATGACCTCAGCCACCATGGTTAGTACTTCTGATGGTGCTTCTATTGACGCCTATATCAGGTCCACAAGGTACGTACTAATTCGAGTTCGATTTTAATTAGGTTAAACCTCTTCAAAATGTGTCTACATCGTTACTAACTTGAGGTTAGTAGTACGTGAAGCCCGTGACGCTCAAATCAGTATTGATTTGATCTATACTTCAAGAGAATATAGTTTTTGCTTACTGGATTTTTTTGCTTTCTTACACGTACGCATATAGTATTTTGCTTTGAACATGTGGAGAATGAATTGAGGTTTAGTAGAGCTACATGTGAATTTTAAGTTAGCTGAGTGGTGTTAATTAGGAAATTAGAAATGAGATGGGATGTTTTTTTTTTTT
>NW_019104652.1:73284-83290 GCF_001995035.1 Momordica charantia
CTGCGCCTGCCCCCATGAACGCATCACACCGCCACCCTCTCATGTGCACCACCTCACTTTGGCGCCAAAACGAATGCCTTGCCGCCCACTCTTCAACATTTTTGTAAATTCCCTATTCCTAATTGTTTTAAAAGAATTGTGGGATTTGTTTTAATTTGTTTAAGCAAGTATTCTCAATTTTTAGGGCACCAAACTCATGGAGTGTTTCCGCCTTTGAGCATAGTGAGTATTCTATCTGCTAAAGGTAACAAATGCAAAGGTAATCTTTCTAACTCTTAGCCTTTCAGGTTGAAACGATCTATACGATTGAATTCAAGTTGCTTGTGGCTCGAGTAGTCCAATACCCTTGGGTTGTCGCGTATCATACTCTCTAGTTGTAATCTTGTTCTTCAAATTTCCAATTCTGTGTAAGGGTTGCTCTTGAGCTCGAAAAAGAGCATTGAAACAGTTTGATCCTAAACTGTGGAAAGGATCGGGTTTGTTCTTGCTCCCTGAAAAAGAACATTGTATCGGTTGGACTCTAAGACGTAGAAAGAGTAAAGTTCTTCTATTGAACAACCAAGAGGAGCTTGGGAAGTGGAGTAGGCCGGTGTTGTCGAACCACTATAAATTTTCAGTGTCATTTTATCTAACCCTATCCTATTTAATTTTTGTAATTAATTTTTATTATCATAAATCGCATGAAATTAATTGCTACAATTTGTTATTCATGTTTTATGTGCAATATTTGCATTGAAATTAATTACGACGCTTGAAATGTTATTTTTTATTCATTGATTAATTTGTGATAAAATTAATTGTTTCTAAAAAGTTTACCTATTTATTTAATTTGGATCCACTAGGAAAGTGATTCACTAGTGGAGTTTGTTTCTTGAAAATAGTTTTCTTTCTGTACTATCTTTAAGGTCTTTTTCTCGATTTTATTTCATTGTATCCGAGCCAACAAGAGAATTAGGGTGCTGAAACAATAATTCAAAATCAGCTTGCTTAGAGAATCAAACGGTTCCTGTCTGCTTTTTCCTTTTTTCTTTTATGTTTTTATCGAAATGAAATGGAAACTCTTTTGTTATATGCCCTATACCCCAACAATTTCTTTGGTAGATCCTACCACGAATTATGTACACAATGAGGATAAGAATCATTAATACAGTTTGGGTACCAAGCTATCAACTCAATATATTTACAAAAAAGCCTTCGATGTAATGATGAAATTTTGATACATAATCATATAGTAAAAAGTTTATAATTGTGTTTCAACCTTATTCACCCTGCTCTAGAGTTGTCATACTGATCTAACAATTTGTATCAGAGCGAGTTGTCCCATACTGTTAATGTCGACAGATCAATAATGAGAACTCTCGCTTGTGGCTGTGCCACCGATGTAGGACTCTCCACTCATTGGTGTGGCTCAACCGGTAGAGATGGTTGCATGCTACTCTGATAGATACCATTGTTTGGTGACATAGGTCAGAGTTTACCTATGATCAGAAACAATTTATATCAGAGCGAGGTTTCGCCCTTCTATATAAATTATTTTTCAAATTTTATCTCGATATTTAGAATCTTGTTAATTTTTAAATTTCTTTTTGAAATACTTAATTTCTTGACCTATGAAAACTTTAGATTTTTTTGAAAGTAAATGTATTGATAAACCTCCCTTCTTTAATGGTAGAAAGTATGATGTTTGGAGACATAAAATGAAAACTTTTTTGTTATCTATTGATTTTGATATTTTGTATGTTTGTGAGAATGATTTATCACACTTAAAATTAAGTGATGAAATGCTTTCTTTTAATCCCAAAGCCATAAATATCATATGTTGTGCTTTATATAGAAAAATATATGATCAAATTTCACATTTTACATATGCATATGATATTTGGAATTTTCTTGATGATGCGTATAGTATAAAAAATTCTCCTTGTATTAATAATTATTTATTTGATGTGAAGGAGAATTATAATTCTCAAAATCAAGAAAACTTGTATAAAGTGGAAAACAGAAAATGTGATGGATGCTCCTTGTGCTTGATGCCTCATTCAAATGGTTGGAGCAATCTCGAAACCGATGAAGACGAGGTAAATCATAAATCTCTTTCCTATGATGAATTATATGATGCTTTTGAGAATATGCTTTTGAGAAAAAGTTAGCTCTAAATATGTTAAACTATCAAAGAAGTATAAGATATTATCCATAGAGAATAAATCTTTGATAGATGAAAATTCTTGTTTGAAAAATAGAGCTACTAATGATATGTTGTTGCATGAAAATATTGATGATTGTTGGGACTCTATTTTGACTACTCCAATCAGTTCATCAAATCCAACAGACTCATGGCTATGACAGTTCACTAAAAGAGGATTTTAGAGTGTAAAAGGTGGCTACAAGTTATATATGAATCTAAAAAATGTTCAATGCTTTCCATGAGTAATCACAATCGAAGTCGGTTTTGGCAGGCAATTTGGAAACTCAAAGTCCCAAAAAAAAATCATAATTTTTACGTGGAAAGCTTCCTATGAGCTTCTACCATCTATGGCTACTCTACAGAGGAAATGTTTAGATGTGTAACCTCTCTGTCATAAGTGCAAAACCCTTATGGAAACAATCTCTCATTTGCTCTTCTTTTGTAACTGAGCTCAGAAATTATGGTTCTGCCTCTTCCTTTCCTTTTGGATTTATCTGCGCCAAAATCTTTCTTTTGCAAAAATTTGGGGAGAGATTTTAAGCTCTCTGAAGACCAAGGAATTCCTTGACTTGCAACGACTGCCTGTTGGAAATTGAGAAAAAATATGATTGGATTTCTTCTTATGTATCCACATATAATCAGATGCAAACAAATCTAAAGCCCACAGCGTTCATGAAGGACCACTCACCTGTCCGCTTAGTTTTAGTTTGGAGCCCCCTAAGGAGGGTTTCTTGAAGCTTAATGTGGATGCCGCCTGTAGATTAACTTCGCGGGGATCTGCAAAATCCCAAATCCTTGCTACCCCGCTTTCTTCCCTACTTCTTGAGACTAGGGCAATCCTTGAAGGCCTCCTAATAGCTATTTCCCTTCAATCTTCACGCATCCAGGTGGAATCAGACTCTCTTCAGGTGATTAAACTCATTAACGAGGAAGTTTCATCTATGAGAGACGAACTTAGTTGGATAATGGAGATAAGGAGCTTGGCTTCTCACTTCTCACTAATTTCTTTCTCTCACATCTATAGGGGTGGAAATGTTACAGCTCACACAACTGCTAAATTTGGTCTGTCCACCTGTACCACTTGTTTCTAGCAACATCAGTATCCTACGTGGTTACTTAGCCTTACCGACGGAGATTTCCCTTCATCTGTAATCCAAGAGGCTTTCATTTAATGAATTTCTCTTTGTTTCAAAAAATAAATAAATAATTTGTAATACTTTTTGATTGGCGTAAATGATGATCTTGTTGTCTTTAATTGGTATCTTTAAATGTTGTTGTTAATCTTTCTTTTGTTAGATAAGTTGATAAATCATGAGAATTAAATTGCTCTCTTGGAATTTTACTTGTCTTATGCCATATTTTCTTTAATGAAAAAATTGTGGAATATTTTGATAATTTGTTGGGAAAGATTAATCTACCATATATATATATATATATATATATATATATATTTTGTGAAATTAATAGGATTATGTTACTTGTCTTACTTTATCTCCTTGATATTTATTAATATTTTTTGAAAGGAGAATTCATATTCTTACGGGGAGTTATATCATTATATGTGAACTTTATTATCTTTTTAATGATATTGATTTTTGTATATTGCTCTTCATTGTTTATTCCTCTTTATATGATGTTTCTAAAGAGTATATATAGTGATTTTGTAATTGAGTATGCTGGGAAAACTTGTTCAAAATGTGAAGATAAAATTGCAAAACTCTTTTGAACACCTCCACTACGCTTGTGAAATGTGGAAAAGGTAAATGTGTTGATTTTAAAGTTTATGAGGTATGATTTGAACTTTATCCATCTTATGCATATTGAAGCTAAATAATTTTAGAATTTATTATAAGTAATGCTTCTTAATTGTCCTAATAATATATTAAGAAGGCATCTTGATAGGGAGAGTTGTTTAAACTTGTGGTAAATGTCTTTTTGTCCCTTATTAAGGAAACGTGTTTCATTGCTTTAAAAAAATATGAGCTTTCATGTCTTTATTATTATTTTTTTTACTTATTCCTTTTTTATTGATTCCAAAAGGGGGAGAGATAAGAAAAAAAAGTAAATAATCATGTGAGAAAGTGTGTTACAATTGAATTTATGCTTGCCTTGATTCTGCTTCATGTTATCTCACACACAACTTTGATTACATTTTTCTTGAGTGGTTTGTCATCTTTAAAAAGGGGCAGATTGTTGGCTTTTTGGCCTTTAATCTTGGATAATTAATTTAATTAATTAATGTTTTGAAATAACTAGCACATGTAGTATTAATTATTTTTGATGTGTAAGAATTATTATTATAATGCATAAATTGATTATGAGCTTCAATAATATTATATGATTTACAGATAATACATATTTTGTTTAACAAAGAATTTTAGTATTTACAGCTTAGAGCTTGATACGACGATTCCAACGGATTTGAATCATGTAAATCGGAGCTCAAACGAAAAAATTATAGTCAAAAGAAGTTGGAAGGAAAAATACACGCGTCGTTGATGTGACAGCTGAGTCGTTGAAGTAGACTCATAAAAAGTCTACATGTGGCTTGGTGTTAAAAAAAAGGAAAGAAGAAAGAAATTAAAAAAAAAGTTTTATTCAAAATAAAAAAAAGAAAAGAAAGAAAGTAAAAATAAATTAAAAAGAAAAAGTTACCGTTACAGACTAGAGAAGTGAAAAAAAAATGAAAGAGCCTTTGTCCAAAAGGAAAAAAAAAGTTAATGTATATATATACATTTATTTATTTATATATTATATTACTCACAATCTATGTGCAGAAACTTTTACCTCTCGATCCTTATGTGTTGTAGGCGGCTGCATCTCCCCTTTTAAAGAAGACATTTAAAACAACCTAAAACATAAAGGTTAATGGCCCATATGGGCCTTAAGAAATGTTGGGCCTTATCAACATATCGGATCCATTATGATCAGTATGTATCTTTTCAAGTTCAAACAGTCCATCATTGAGAGCATCTCTCATCCAGTGATACCTCACATCAATATGTTTTGTCATCGAATAAAACGTTGAATTCTCACCATGATGTATAGCACTCTAATTATCGCATAATATCACATACTATTGTTGCTTGAAGCCGAGCTCCTATATAAACCGCTTCATCCACAACGTCTCATTGCACGCCTCTACTGCTGCAATATATTCTGTCTCAGTCGTAAAAAGTGCAACACACTTCTGTAATCTTGACTGCCATGACACTGCACCAGCTACAAATTTCATCAAATAGCCGGAAGTAGACTTTTGGTTATCTAAATCTTCTGTCATATCTGAATCAGTGTAACCGGAAAGCACTGACTTTCCCACTTCCAAAAGTGAGCTTCAAATTGGAAGTACCCTGAAAATATCTCATAATCCATTTTACTGCCTCCCAATGTTGTGTTCCCGGATTGGACATAAACCGACTAACAACACCAACATCATAGGCAATATCCGGTCTAATACACACCATGACGTACATCAAACTCCCAACTGCTGAAGCATACAGAACTCTACTCATCGCTTTCTTCCCTATATCTGTAGAAGGACTCTAATTGCTACTCAGTTTAAAATGATTGGATAGAGGAGAACTTACTGCTTTAGGCTTTGCTCATGTTGAACCTTTCAAGTAGCTGCTCTGTTTAATGCTCCTGAGACATATACAGTTTCTTGGATACTCTGTCTCGTGCTATATGAATTCAAAGAATCTTCGTCGCTGGCTCCAAATCTTTCATGGCAAAGGATTTGCTCAACTGTTTCTTCATCGTGTCAATTCTTTAAATATTCCGGCCAACAATCAAAATATCATCAACATAAAGCAACAGTATAATAAAGTCATTATTAGAAAACTTCTGCACAGATACGCAATGATCGGAAGTAGTCTTTTTGAAGCCTTGCTCCCCCATAACTGACTCAAACTTCTTGTACCACTACCTCGATGCCTATTTCAACCCATAAGAACTTTTTCACAATTTACACACAAGATTCTCCTTGCCTTTCTCCTCAAATCTCTTTGGCTGTTCCATATAAATTTATTTATCTAAATCACCATGCAAAAATGCAGTCTTGACATCCATCTGCTCAACCTCCAAGTCAAAGCTCGCTACCAAACCCATAACTACACATATAGAAGACATCTTCACAACATGAGCAAAAATTTCATCAAAGTCAACACCTTTCTTCTAATTGAACCCTTTTACAACTAGTCTTGCTTTGTAACGCAGTTGTGAGGTGTGTTCTTCTTGTTTCACTCGATAAACCCACTTATTTTTCAGTGCGGTTTTTCTTTTAGGCAACTTGACAAGGTCAAAAGTGAGGTTTTCATGCAATTACTTCATTTCATCTTTCATTGCATCAATCCACTCTCTTTTGTGTTCATCTTCCATTGCCTCATCATAAAATTCAAGCTCTCCCCCATCAGTTAGTAACACATACTCATTAACTGCATACCGTGTCGAAGAACGCTGATTTCTGGTAGATCTTCTAAGTGAAACCTCTGTAGGAACCTTTGTAGGAACTTTTGTTTTCGACAACTATTCATGAACATCGTCTTCTACCTTAACCTATTATGGAATCTCTACTGTACCATCAAACTGATCATTCTGAACCTCATTCTCAGTTTGCATAGAAGGTTGTGTCAAAGGAACTGAATACAAGACAATCAAACCATCATTGTGCTGAAACACTGTTTTATCTGTCTTCTTAATATCTTCTATGGTCTGGTCTTCAACAAATACAACATCTCGACTTCTTATGAACTTCTTATGTACTGGGTCATACAGTTTATAACCGAACTCATCTTGCCCATAGCCAAGTAACAGACATGATATTGTCTTTGCATCAAGCTTCGATCTCTCATCTTTAGGAACGTGTACGAAAGCTTTACACCCAAAGACACGCAAGTGATTATAGGATATCTCCTTATCTGACCAAATTCTATTCGGGACTTCAAAATTAAAAGTAATACATGGCGTGAGATTCAAAACATGCACAACTATGATTAGTGCTTCACCCCAAAACGATCTTGGCAACTGTGACTGTGAAAGCAAACATCTCACCCGCTCAACTAGTGTTTTATTCATTCTCTCAGCTAGCCCATTCAACTTAGGAGTCTTTGGTGGTGTCTTTTGATGTCGAATACTATGGCTTTTAAAATACTCATCAAAAGGTCCACAATACTCACCTTCATTGTCAGTCCTGATGCACTTCAACTTCTTACCAGTTTCTCTCTCAATAAGAGCATGAAACTGTTTAAACACTTGCAACACTTGATCTTTAGTCTTCAACATATAGACTCAATTTTTCCTCGAATGATCGTCTATAAATGTCACAAAATATGAGGAACCTCCAATTGTTTTTGTCTTCACAGGACCACATACATCAGAATATACTAAATCGAGTATATTTGGTTTCCTTGAGTATTGAGTTGCTTTAAAGGAAACTCTAGTTTGTTTCCCTGCTAAGCAATGAGCACATATTTTCAAAGGCTCGTTCTTTATACCAGAAAGATGATTCCTCTAGACCAAAATCATCAATCCCTTCTCACTAATATGATCGAGTCTCTTATGCCATAATTCAACATTCTTTTCATCATCCACTGTATTTATTGCAGAATCAATAACCATTGCTTGTATCAAATACAATGAGGAATACTTCTCCCTCCTTAGCTACAATCATTCAGCCTCTAGTAAGCTTCCGTTTGCCATTGTAGAAGGTATAGCAGAAACCTTCATCATCAAGCTTGCTTGTGGAAATTAAATTCATGCGAATATCAGGGATATGTTTCACATTCTTCAAAACCAGCGTAGTACCATTCTTGGTCTCCAAGTGTACATCACCAATACTAACAACTTTTGTTGATCCATCATTACCCATCGATCCTAACACTGCCGAAATAACAAGATGTGTAGGATGCAAAGAAATCCCTCCTAGATGTGGCATGAATTGACGCGTCACTATCAATCACCCAATTGCTCTACTGTGTAGCTAGATTGATAACATCACCATCAAATAAGATAAGGAAATCCTCGGTAGCTGCAGCAACTCTATCTACGACATTACCATCATCATTTTTCTTTTCCTTACCTTTATCATTTTTATTTTCCCTCTTCAACTGTCGACTATATTTCTTTATATGCCCTTTCATGCCATAATGATAACACTCAACATTGGATAACCGACCGCTCTTACTTTTGCTTCTATCTCTACTCCTCGAACCTTTACTCTTACTCCCCCCTTCTTTCAGTAACAAGAACCTCTGACTGTGATGAAGAGCCCTATGATTTTCTTCTCATCTCTTCATTTAAAACACTGCTTTTCACCATGTCCATACTTATTACTAGATTTGGGACTGAGTTCGATAACGAAGTTCTGAAAGTCTCTCACGAGTTCGACAATGTACCAAGAAGCCATAACCTTTGTATCTCATCCTCAAACTTGATTTTCATTCCAGCAAGCTGATTAATGATACCTTGGAATGTATTCAAGTGATCTGACATAGGTGTTCCATCTTGATACTTCAAAAGCATCATTTGATTGATAAGAAACATTTTATTATTACCAGTTTTTGGGGCGTATAACGACTCAAGCTTGTTCCACATAGTCCGTGCATGTCTTTCTTCTCCAATATGATTTAAAATATTTTCTTCTATCCAACGTCTAATAAAGCCATAAACTTTTCGATGACATATTTCCCATTCTAAATCAGTTTTATCTTCAAGCTTCCGAAGTGAAAAAACAGGAAGATAAAATTCTTTCACATATAAAACATCTTCCATCTTCTTTTTCCAAACTTGAGAATTTGAGCCATTCAAGGTCATCATTCTACCTGTACTTGTTTCCATTATTCAACACAAGGCCTAATTAATTTTTAACTAGGCTCTGATACCACTTTGTTGGGATAAACACTTAATTTTATGGACCAATTATCCCATTTTGTGTGAACTTAATAGGAAATAGCAAGTCAAAATAATAATTCAAACAAGCACGACACACATATAATTTTAACATGGAAAACCTCCCTCAATGTGAGGAGTAAAAACCCACGGACCGAAGTAAAAAACTCCACTATAATCAATAATCAGCTACACCAAGTTCTCCCTAGCAACAACTAGAGGTATAACAATAATAATATCTAGAGACAATAAATCTCGGCAAACAAGGGAATAAACCGGGGAAGAAAATTAGAAAGATCTCACTTAGAAAGTAGCACCACCTACCCACTGTATCTCACTATAGGCAGCTCTAAAACAAATCTCCCCCGACCAGATTGAAGACCCTCGTGTTGTGAACACGCTGTCAAATTTTAACCTCGATCGAACCACGAATCGACCTCCGATCGTGCAAAAAACACTATTGTATGGAATGAGTTTCTTTCTCTTTTTTCTTTACTGTTTTCTATCTGCATGCAGAAACTTTTCCTTCTCTCTCCTGATGTGTGGTAGGCGGCTCCATCTGCCTTTTTAAACAAAATATTAAAAAGAAGGGAAATCCTTAGAAATGGCTACTCACGGGTTATCGTTAAGCAAAATGGCCAAAGTTTTTCTAAATTGCATGGCATGGCCAAAGTTGGTTTCCTAGATTTTAGGAGAGGTGTATAATTTCTTATTTATCCCTCTACACATTTCATGCCCATATTGCCCTTGAAGTCCTTCTCCATTTTACCCATCCACGTTTTATGCCTCCTACATTCCCTTAAATCTCTCCTAAACTAGCAATGTTATCGAGTTAATATTGGAACCACCTTAACTACAGAATCTACATAATTTCTAAAATATTTCCACAAAATTTAAACTACCAAATCTACCTCCAAATTTAAACCACCAAATCTA
>NW_019104652.1:94915-107492 GCF_001995035.1 Momordica charantia
CCTTCTTGCCGAGCTGGAGCTTTACAATTGGGCCGTATTTCCGGCCCAGTTCCGTGAAGTAGGTGTGCAGCTCTGGGTCGAGAAACGGCAGATTTCCGAGCAGTGGAACGCCGCGTGGACCCGGTGGCAGCCGCACGCGCCGCCGACAAAATCTGACATATAGATAAATAACCAGAAATCCGGCCAAGAAGGTGAAAATCGAGCGCCCTTGCTCTTGGTTGTCCACGGTTTCACTCCACCGCCGCCATGGAAACAAGAAATTGACAGAATCAATGAGAGTTTGGAGGAAATTGGCGCTTTCCATGGCAGAAGGGAAGAAAAATAGAGAATTTGGAACCGAAGATATTTCTAATTAAAACAGGGCCGATAAGGAATCCATGGCTGTGCTTATGCGCATAAAAGAAAGAAAAAAGTGAGAATCTCGAGAATGGAGATGAAGAAAACACATGTGCGTTTTTTCCGTACAGACATGGAGAAAATTTGGTCCTCATAAAGAGTAAATTAGATCTTGGTGCATCCTCCTGTCGGTAGCTTTGATTGTGACTTTACAGCCAAAGAAATGAACACAACTTTTCGTGCTAATGTTGAAATTATTGCCTTTTATGTGCAATTAATAGTGGGTAAAAATTTTTTCTCAACAAATAAAATAAATAAGAAGAAAAATAAATAAACGGTAATTTTGAGAATGATGTAACTTTAAAAACAAAGTACAAAAATAACGTAGATTTAAAATAATAATAAAATTAATGTAATTCAAATAAATTAGACGTTTAAACTATTGATAAAAATAGGTTAGATGTTGGTCAAAGTTGTACACAAAATACGATTTAGGTTCCGACACCTCATATTTGAGGTGGATTTTGACGAATGAGTCAACAAGAGAAGTCGCGTACTGTATGCGATTTCTAATTATGAAAGTTGCATTCAATGAATGAATTTTCGTTTATGGAAGTCACGTACAAGAAAGGGAAATAGCGTATATGCAATTTTTCTTAAATATTTATATATTTATATTTTACAAAAAAAATATTATTTATTTTAGTATTTTAACCATTTTAAATATATAAGTAGAAACATAAATTCACATGCATACGTATACCTCTACAAACAACAAAATATATTTTTATAGAAAACAGTCCAATTTAACAAAAAAAATACAATCATTTTTGTAAATACTTTATTTTTGTAAATACTTTTCAAACTATATTATTTAGGATAATTTTCGAAAAATACATCATTTTTTCTTAAATTCCAATAAATAGTGAGTGAAAGTGTTAATTATTTATATTAATGGTAAGATTTATGGCAACTCATCAATTTCACTTTTTAATTAATTGATAATTTAACGTGATATTAAAAAAAATTCTATATTCTTTTAGTGTTAACGTGAGATGGAGGATCGAACTCACAACCTCATGGTTTGAGGTATATGCCCTGAGTTATGCTCGTTTTGGCAAAAGAAAAAAAAAATCTACATTTAAGTTTTTATAATGTCATTTTCTTCCTACTAGCATTAATTATCCTTATTATTGTCGGATTTTGTACAAATTTTCAACCCCACATATTTTTTTGGTATTGGAAAAAAAATACAAAATATCATGACCTAATATTAATATTAATCAAATTTAACTTAAATACTTAACCATTATAATTTTTTATTTATTAACTTTTTACAAAATGTCAATGACGCTTTTACTCTGACGATGCAAAAAAATGTAGTTATTTTTTATTGGATAGGTCACAGAAATACCAACAGCTAAGAGCTAAACAGGGAACTCTTTTAATTAACATATATAACTTATCTTAAATATATATATGTGTGTGTATAGATATATGTGGACAATACGAAATTGCTTCATAATACTGAGGTATTCTTCTGTCCACATTTTTGTGAATCTCATAGTGTCGTGTGCATGGGATCATGTCCATGTGAGAAACCAACATACATGTCATGTCATGGTTCCACATATGTAAATTTTTTTTAAAAACGACCTCGTTTTATCTATTTTGAATTATAAAAATTATTGATAGATCCGTCTTCTCGTTCTTGTTGTTTACAATTGATTTTTAATGAAGTCTCTCTCAGATAGGAATTGTGAAAGATCTGTAATATAAATTAAATTATGATACAATACAAGCAACCGGCAGCTCTTGAATCGTTTAGAAAATTTGGAGTTGAAGGAATAATTAATAATTAATTATTTAATTTATTCACGTACCTTGTATTTCGTCATTGTTGCTATTTATGTTTGAACTTCAGCAATTATTTTTTAAGATAATAGGACAAGAAACAGACAAGTAATTTGAGATTTTTTATAATTTAATAATTGTAGGTGTTAGGGGGTTATTTTCAACTCAGACGTGGCATATCTTGATTGGAGAACGAAAATTATACGTGGCTTTAATTGATAAAGAGCTGACGCCCACATTGCTTGAGCTGAAGGCATTACCTTTGATTTTTATTTCGTTCGTTGATCGAACCGACTAGGACATACTTAGCGCAGCCTCCACTCTCCGTCAAAATTCACAACAATGCGCCGCGATTCACGCTCACTTTAAAGAGCCGTTGAGGCCTTGTTGGGAGCATTATCGAGGAAGTTGCCTATAAATAGAACTCATTTACCCCATTTTTGGGTATGCGAACATTAAATTCTCTCTTGAATTTAGCTCGGTCATCTATTGACTCGGTCGTCGGAGTGTCTTCTGTTTTGCAGGTTCCCTGTTCAACACAGCACCAGCTCATCTTCCAGGTCATTCTCATCCGAACCGAGGTTATCGAAGTTGGTCAATTTCTTGATCGAATAGTAGGGTTGGAAACATTGGAAATTGTAATAGTTACTTCAATTGAAGCAGATTTCAATTGACAAATTTGTGAGAGTTTAATGTTGGAATAATCACTAAATTCTAGTCATCAATTATACCCTCTTGTGCGAATCTAATAGAAAATAGTAGGCTGTAAATGGGTTGGTTTAGCTAGATTTGGAGCAAAATGAAGTAGAACCAATTAAAAAATGCAAACTTACCGGGAATCGAATTGAATCGCAAGAAAATCAATGTCAAATCGTGCCGGACTGATAAACCGGTATGGTGAGTTAACCAAATAACACTGCGATTCAAAATAATTTTCGTTGGTTTACTTATTTTTCATTCGCTTCTGGCAATTTTAGGCGGTTTTCTATCAATTTAGGTGTGATATTCTATCTTTTATTCTATTTTGTCTCATAATTTTGAGTTGTTATTTAATGTTGGGTTGGGTGGACTTATGTTTTATTATATCGGTTCAGGTCGGTTTTTACACTAGTTTTGTGTGGCAAAACTAAAACCGACCTGCTATTATCGTGTTTTAAAATTTTCAAAATCAAAACTGACATCGATTTAAACTAAAACCGAACCGATAGTCGGTTTCGGTTGGTTTTATCGGTTTATGTCAGACATAATTGTTATGTTGAGCGGATAGTCTCTAAATCCTTAAATTAGGTGACATGAAACTACTTATATATTATAGTCTGATCGTAGGGCTCTCAAAAACAAATCTTAACCGTCCAAAGCCTGTCACATTGTGAACATACTGTCAAGAACTCAACTCGATCGGGCCAAAGATTAACCTACAAAAGTACTGAAAATGCTTCTGCACGAGAGTCTTTCTCACCTAAACAAACACAGTCCAAAATATCTCACCTTCTATCGAGTGGGGACAATAAATTTGAGAAATATGTTTGATATTTGATTGGAGGATGGTTTTTCTCAATCAAACAAACAATCACGAGATCTCCACTATAATGTGAGGGATGAGATTTTAGAAACGACTCTCTTATTTTGGAGACCATGATTCTAAGACCATTTATATAGAATTATTTTCTTTATTATTTCATTAAAATTATAAAGGGATATCCAATTCTTTTTTTTTTCTCCCCTCATAAAATATTCTAACTCACTTGTCACTACAAGAAATTCGTGCTTCCACAACACACAAAATCGTCGTAATAGATAACTATTTCGTCAGCAAAATGTATTTTTGACAATTTGTTTTCGCCACAACGATCATCGAACGACAAAATTTATTTTGTCTCCATATTCGTCGCAAACGACCTTTGGGGATGAAATCCGAACTTCATTGCGAAAAGCTTTTGATAATGAAAATCAAATTTCGTCTCCAAAGATTCAATTTTGTCTAAAATCTACACATACATCTTTTATAAAGTTAGATTTATATTAAACAAAAAGTGACTTTACAATCGGTTTAATATAGAAAGTCAAATACCAATATAAGCTAAATTTCTTTTACAACTTAAATATAAACCTAATCTAGAAAGTCTCATCTTTTCATTTTATGTAATATTCTCTAATTTCCAAAGCTTAAAAATCAAAATAACCTGAAAAATAAAGGAAAAATAAACCGATATGAACAAAGAGTTGTATACTTTAACTCATTCCACTACATTTGAGCACTAAACAAACTTAACTTTAAAAAAGCAATTTAGCGATAGAGTAAATCAACAATTAACTTCAAGCGTAGTGCCTAAGTGGTGTCAAAGAAGCCAAAATGATCTCAAACCACGCAAAACTTACCCCAATTGAACTTAAATAAGCTAAATTGGTATTTTAGTGGCAACGATATGATACAATGTCACAAACTCACCCCTTTTAACATAGCTCTAGGTAAATAGTTCTCGAAGTTGCCAAAATGTAACTGAAATATACTCGGGAAGGAATGATCCATATCCAACCTAATATAATTTTTTTTTTGCAGCTAAAGTATATCTAAGTTTCATGGCCTAATCTATATTCTACAAAGAAAGATTAAAATTCATATCCAACATAATTCAATATCTATAAGTATCTTCTCTAAACGCTCTAAAACTACTTTGAAAGTAACAAAAGATGTCTATTCACTTCACATGTCATAAACTCACCAAACTAAGCATTCAAGGAAAAAAAAAATATTTCTAACCCAAATTCACTCCACATTATCTCACACTCGTCAAACCACTTTTAAATTCAACAAACTGATCATCCAATAAAAAGAAATGTGTTTAACTCACATAAGCTAACACTCTATTATTTAGTGTGGCTACCATCCATAACTACTGTAGGATAGCCCTACAATAATTCCAAACAAACTATGACATTAAATAAAGAACTAACTAATAAATACTAGATAGTTATATAAGCTAATAAAATATGATACAACATACAACCAAACATGCAAAATACAATAAGTTTCAATATGATTTTATAACACTAAATAAATCATACATACCTAGTTAATTAGAAGGGACCTCTTGTGTGTCTGTCATTGTACGATCAAAACAAGTCTAATTAAGAAAACATGGACAAACTATTAACAATTATGGATGAGAAGTATAAAGACAAAAATTTAAGGCAATTGCATAATTTAAGTTCATAATCATTATACGAAAACAAATTAAATTTAAATAAGCTTGTTCTCATACTCCTAAATATAATATCAAGCAAGCCTAGAATGTATGTTGAACTAGCTAACACTTGGTTAAATGGAACTAAAGGTACGTATGTGTCTCACTCATAAACCTTTCTAAATTAACTAGCACTTGTGAGTCGTGTTGGGATAATGGAGCGAAATCGACGTTGGAACGAGTCTTATCGAGTCGCGACAAAGGAGGAATGAAAACAGTCAAAGAAGTGAAGTTGCAGGCCATGGAGGACAAGGAGGCAGCGCTGCGGCGCTGTCGCGATGGTGTGCACGAACGACTTTCCTTCCATAGCGCCATGGTGCCTATATCGATGTTATAAATACAACAGCTTTCACATTTGAGGTTTTTGAGCCGTTTTGGGAGTAGTTTTCTGACAGTTCTGAGATAGAGGCTCAGGGTATTGGCAACAACGTTGGGGCAAATCAAGATCAACGTATTCAGGATAATTATATCTTAATTCTATTGTGAGTTTTTTATTCATGTATATAAGTATAGTATGTTATAATACTTAGAAGCTAGAGGGCTTTTGTTGGGACCTTTAGAGGGTGAATCTCTGGGGGAAATATTTGTGAGCGCTTGTACCAATCTCATATTAGTAGACCCTGCATCTGAGTGTGGAAGACTAGACGTAGTTATTGTTGAGTGAATCAGTATAAAATTGTTTGTGTCATTATTGTTCTTTCCCTTAATCTCTTATTATTTGTGTTATGTGATTGTGCTTTTGCTAGATAAACGTAGGAGGGGAAATTATGTACCGCCTTAATTTCGCAACAAGTTGAACTAGCTAAAATTTGGCTAAGGGAACTAAAAGTACTTAATTGACTCACTCCTTATATTAACACAAATTCTAAGCAGAATTACAATAATACTTCAACAACCAAATTCATATTTCAAAAGTCTACTATTAAAAAACATCAATAATTTGATTTCAAGTTCGTAACAATATGGAGTAAAATAAAAAAAAAAAGTTTGAAATTATACCTACAAAGAACAGTAGAGAGATGTAGCTACCAGTGACGGGGCCAGTTTGTGATTTCAAGATGACTAAATTATTTGTAAAAAAAGTAACAACAAAAGAATTAAGAATGTTTAAGAGCGGTAGGGGATGGATGAGCACGATGGACCAACAAATGATGGGAGAGAGGAGAAGAGTGGAGGGAGAGAGAAAAAGCGGATCAAGGGGAGAAGAATGGTAGCAGCAAGCGGAGGGAGAGGGAGGAAAGGAGGAGAAGCGGCGAATGAAAGAAAGGAGAGGGAGAGAAAAAAAATGCAATGGAAGGGAAAGAGGGAGGGCTAGGTTTAATCAAGTCCTATGACAACCAAATAAATTTTGTCGCCTTAATTTTCATTTAAAAAACTTGTCAGTGAAATTTCCACTTTTTTCTCAAAAAGAAATTACATTTCGTCGTCAAAAGTACCCCTACGGCGACGAAATATAGCCTTTGTCGCCTAATTAATTTTCACTAAAGAGATGAAATTCCCACTCATTTCTCAAAACTTTTAGCACCGAAATGTAATTCTCGTCACCAAAAGTACCATATGGCCATGAAATCTAGATTTCGTTGTCAAATTTTTTGAATAAAATCTATCAGGAGATGAATTTCATTCATCATGATAAGATACATTTAGTGACAAAATGTAACTCTGGTTAAAAGTATCAATTTCGTCATCAAGATTTCGTTGCTAAAAAATAAAATTCTTGGAATGGCCATATAAGTGAAATCTAATTGCCATTTAAATAGGTCTTTCTGACAATATAATCCACCGAGGGTGTGGTGTGATTGATGATTGTGAAACTATCACACAGATTCTTATAAGTAAACTTGCTCGTGGACTTAGCATTTTGACAAGAGAGAAGTATAGTGTAAAAAGTTGCTATAAAGTTTTCATTCACGATAAAGGATAGGCGGCCTCTCCTTACTCTTGTGGAATTTGGTGGGAGCAGTTAATATTATGAAGAGATAATGTCTTCGGAAGGTTGTTTTTAAAACTTATTTACATAAATGTCTAAAGTTTTTTAATTTTACACTTTTAGATTTCTGCATGTAGAATTTTATTTTAATACCGATTTTACCCTTGCATTTATATTTCTTATAGTTATTCGTTTTTTTAAATATAAAAGATTTCGTTTCATATATTGTTATCATAATCCTTTAATTATGGATATCATTTTCCCTACTTTGAGTTAGATATATCCGAACATAAACTAAATTTCATATAAACTTCGATATCCTTCAATAAAGCCTGAGGAGTGGCATTCCATTACAGTCATTTTATATGTATATGGTTACAATTATCTACGTTCCCAATGTGCTTATGATGTAGCACCAGGCGGGCGCTCCCGCTTGACTAATAGTTTCGAAAGTCAGGCTCTTCTGCTGAGCGAAGCTGCGAGCCTACCCTTCTCGAGCCTACTTAAATAGCTTACGCTTACCAAGCCTAGTCTACAAAAAGAGGGCTACAGCAAGCAAGCTTTCCCCGAGATCGCCCCTTTCATTCTGGGGTGACGGAGGGATCGTACCATTCGATTCTAATTCAAACTAGTTAATAATTACAACTAAATGATTATAACTATTTCTATATATTTTTTAAATATATTCAACTCAGTATAAGGAATCAAACAATATATATATACAATAGTTCACAGGTCTAGCAACTCAAGTATCCGACAATAATAGTTCCGTTTCACAACAAATTTTGCATCTCAAGTTGTGACTGCATCAATACAATATTCAAAATATATGGGTATGATTGAATATTTTTATTTTTAAATATATATATATTTCTTATTAATGTCAATCAATTCTTTTTATGTTTTTTTCATTAGTTTCATTTTATGTTAATGTTGTATACCTATTTTTATTATAGATTATAACATATATACTATGTATACTTTTGAAATCAACTAGTATTAGTGATATAATTAAATACTGTATATACGTCTTTATACTCAATTATAACTTGCATATCATGTATTATTATAAAATTTAAAAAATGATTTTAATATGTACAATATTTTAATTTTAATTTATCTGTATATATATTTCTTATTATGTCAATTAATTTTGTTCTTGTCTTTTTATTAATTTCATCTTATGTTAATGCTATATATAAATACTTATTATAGGATATAACATATATACTATGAACTTTTGAAATCAATTATTATTAGGGATCTAATAATATACTTTATTTATGACCTATTTATGTTGAGTTATAATTTACATGGTATGGAGAAATCATAAAAAAAGAGAAAGTTCTTAAACAATGGAGACTTCAACACCCATGGAAAAGCATTAGCGTGCAATACTTCAAAACTCCTCCGGAGACAACCCTTATCCTTGAAAACCTTGAGATTCCTCCTTAACCAAATGAATGAAAGCACTCAACTGCAACAAAACCCACAAAAATCATTAACCAAAACCCACAAAAATCTCACAACAAAAATAAAAAAAACAATTCGAAAATCAAGAATCTAGTGTAGTATTAAAACAGAAAATCAAACGCACAAAAATTGAATAAGTTTTAAATACCCAAAATCAAACGCAAAAAATCTCTCTTTCATGTGTGCTTAAGTTGAATATGACGTTTAAATAAAGAAACACGAATATTGAAAGCTAATTAAGCTTACCTCCGACTATCGAAAATGGCTGCCGGAATGTTAGATGAAGAAGAATGAAGAAGACGAAGAACTGGCCGTTTGAGAGAGCCAATATATTGCAGCGGCCGCCAGAAAAGGAAAATAGAATAATGGAGAAAATGAAGGGATTTGGTCAATTTTTTTAAAATAAAATGCTGTAATCGTGGGATTCTAAAAATAAATGCTACCTTTCCATTTTAGTTTTTAATCTTTAAATATTAATTACATATATATATAGAAGAGGATATATTTGTAAAATACTAATGGGTTCGATTAAAAAGGTGTATTTTATGACAAAAGTGTAAATTTTAAAAAATGAATCCTTTGTGTAATTAGTACCTCTCTAAATGGTCTACTAATGTACTTATCCCTAATATGAAATCTATCCATTCCTCCTGAAACCAAATTGTTACAAAAGTGGGGAAGAGCTTATGCTCGTTTTGTTGGGTATTTTCACTAGTTGAAGCCCAACTAGAAGAAGGCCCATTTGAACTTTTAAGATTTTTTATTAGTATTTTGTTTGTTTCCTTTATAAAACAAACATGTGTAGCCGTCTACCACGAGTGAGAGGAAAAATATTTGTACGGATATAGATGAAATTTTGACAGCATGTTCAAGGTCTTCAATCTGGACGGTCAATCAGAAATAGTGGGTAGTTGGTATCATTTTCTAGGTGAGATCTTTATAATTTTCTTTTCCGGTTTATTCCCTTGCACGGTTCCACGGTAGCCGGAACCCTTTATCCAAAATAAAGGAGTGAGAAACGAGCTAAATTTCTTCAAGCAGGCCCCCTTCTTAGCTCTTGGTGCCTGCTTTAGCCAATCGAAGCATATAGATCCGTAAATCGCTTTCTTGAGCTTGCATACCAAGTTAGGATTCCTAGGAGAAGATCAACCTGGAGTTGGAGGAGGCTGAATAGAAACAGATTCTTACGGATCCCCACTTCCCTTATGTTGTTGAAAGACATTCTTCACGTCAAGTTGATTGAAATAAGGGCAAATTTTTTATTGCAGCCAAGGCAAGAATGCCACGAGTATGTCGAGATTTATTGTCTCGAGATATAATTATTGTATGGCTTTAATTGTTGCTAAGGAGATAGCTCATTATTGATTAGGATAGAGATTTTGACTTCGGTCCGTAGTTTTTTACTCCTCGCATTGAAGAGGTTTTTCCACGTTAAAATTGCTTGTGACCCGTGTTGGTTTGAATTATTATTTTTACTTGCTATTTTCTATTAGGTTCAAGAGGGGATAATTGGTCCATAAAATTAAGTGTTTATCCCAACAAGTTTGACGTTTGAAATTAATAGAAAATGATTTTGACTTCCAGGATTTTAAATTGATTGCGTTTGGAACTAATATGATTCTAATACATTGAAATTAAAATTTATTGTTTGGATTTTCATAGGAAATGAAAAGAAAGTATAGTTTGAAATGAAAAGAAAGTATAACATTTTACTGTTATGAATTTAAGGATATTATATTATTAATAATATATTATTTTAATATGATGTAGTAATTCCAATCATAGAAAAAGGAGATAATTTAATCCAATCAACCTCACAAAATTAAAAACTTACAATGCCATCTTTATTCTAAAAATTAAATTTTAAAAAATACAAATATCTTGATTCAAATATTAAAAAAAAAAAGTTTCAAATCCTTTATGAAAATCCTTTTTCACCTCAATTTAGCAACAACGTATTTTTTTTCTCGTTTTCATCGTAGTATTTTAAGATATCCAGTATTAAAAAAGCAAAATGAGGAAAGAAGAAAAATAAGAAAGACGAAAAATCTACCAAAAACCAATAAATAAGATCCAAGCAACAATTAAATGGAAGAAAAAAGTAAATACATCATAACAAAAGAGAAAACAATCCTGAAGTTTACTTGATTAGGTAAAAAATTGTCTGCCGGTAGAGATTTAAATTATAATCATTAAAATAAAGAAAACTATTAGAATAAATAAAGCTACAGACGATAAAAGGAACCATTGAAACTAGGTTGATGATTGCATAGCATAAGAGAGTTCTATACAGAAGAGAGTCTTTATAAGTGTAGGTAGGTAACATTGTAACACAAAATTACATTGCTATTTTTTTCCTAAAAAAGAGGGTAAAATAGAAATTTGTTATATTTAAAATTGAAATCCTCACAAATCTGAACTATTTGGAACAGAAAGTAATTGAAGGTAAAACGAGAGATTTGAAATATTTGGAAATTCAAATTTTTTTTTTAAATACTATGGAAATAATTTCAAAATCTGATTTTGAAATCCTTCCAAATAAGAGGTTCCGAACAGGGGTTTAAAGGTTGAGTCAACGGAACATGTCCTTTTCCGATGCAAGCTCGGTCGATTGTTGTTGGTAAGAGTTGATCCATGTCCAAGGGTTACTATTGACTTTAATAATAGCATCCAGGATCAGTGGATTAAATTCATGTCATATTTACTTGACTTTAATAATAGCATTCATGATCAGTGGATTAAATTCATGTCATATTTACTTCACGGAAATAAGAATCCATTTTTCCATATTTAGCAAAGTGTAGGAATCTAACCAAATGGTGGATCTTGCAACATCATCAATATTATTCACATTTCTTATTTCTTATTTCGTGAGCCACACACATTTATTATAATTATTTTACTGCGCTTACCATTTGCCAATGACACCCATAACTTTTTATAATTAATAGTTTTATATTTTTATTATTTATTTTTTCATTTATACTACTAATAATTTTTCTTCTAGTAAAAATATATAAACTTTTATTAGTTTATATAAACTTTTATTAGTTGATATGATTTTATTATAATTATAATTTTTTAATTTTTCTTTGTCATTATTAATTAATATCAATAGATTTTTTATAAAAAAAGCTAGAATTGTATTAAATATTAGAATAATAAAAATTTAATAATATTTTAAATTAAATGAGAGTTGTTCTAATAAAAAAATCATTTTATTTGAAGTAATTTTATTTTAATTATTAAAATATTAAATAAATTGTTACGATAAAAAATATTTACTATCAATAATGTTTGGGGAAGGGAATACCCTGGACACGTGGAGGACCCCTATTGGTGCTCCAAGATGGCTCATGAGTCACGCCCAGCTCGGATAGCCGAGATGGCTGCCACTAAACGTCGGAAAGTGTTAAGTATGAGGGCCGAGGTGAACCTGGCCCAGGTCCGGCCTACCGAGGAGCTCGGTAGGGGCCGATGTGAGCAACTGTCAGCGGCGTGATTATCGGGCGTAACCGTCGGTCCCGAGATTACCGGGTGTAACCGACGGTCCCGAGATTATCGAATGTAACCGTCGCGAGATTAGCGGGACCACCACCTATAAGTAGAGGGCCACACTCCACGATCAGGTACGATGATTTCTGACCTCGAACTAAACTGGGAATCCGACCTATACTGACTTGATCGTCGGAGTGCTCACCTTTTTGTGCAGGTCCGCCCAAGTATCCAGATCGGTCCG
>NW_019104652.1:119077-137432 GCF_001995035.1 Momordica charantia
AGTTGGCACCGCCTATGAGGATCGAAAATTTTTATGTCATTCATACCAAACAAAGCTACATAATTTCTCAAAACTCTAGTACTCCTGGCAATCATTGGACCTCCAAAGCTCCTCAAGATCTTCCTGTTTAAGATCTTCCCAATAGAAAGACCTTGTCATCGCGAATGATTTTTCCCTTTGTTGGGTGTGGTTGCCATAAACTCGTAGTTTGTATTTATGTAAAAACAAATTTATATTCAATCAGTTTGTTGTTGAATTCATAACATTGCAATTATCTAATCCAATAAACTAAACATCCAAGTTTATTGTCATGTAACTGGGACAGTATATGTATTGGGTATATATTTTATATACTCTTGATATACAAGTGGATAATGTATACATTTGATATAGCCCCGATCCAGATCGTTCATGTGGAGACATGTGAGTGGGGGTATCCTATACAATGAGTTTGTATAAGACCGGACCACAAAATAGCCAATCTTTAGATGTAGCACCACTGACTCACAGATTGCTATTTTATAGAATAACCAGACAACTCATTCTCAATCCTGAGTGAGTTATGGCTCTTGTCCATGATGACTCGTTCTTTGATCTTTATGGGTGAGAATGGCCTGAGTCGCCGACTCAACATTCCTACCATTTTGGGGACGAGACTGAGTGTGGAGCTGGGAACATAACTTCATAATATGGAATTCACTCCTCCCCGACTTTAAGGGATCGAAGTAGATGAGTGTTCTCTTAAATGCTGACTCCGGGACTTGAACAAGGGGTCTCACCCTCTCACTGGCCCAAGAGGGACTTCCGATTATTGGTCAGACCATAATTGGGTTGTTCATTAGAGAAGCAGTGATATTTAAGGAGTAAGATGTAACTTAGGGATAAAACGGTAATTTGACCCAGCTTGAGTTATGAGCACTCGTGAAGGATTGACTTGACATTAATGGTCGTATATCCGTGGACATGAAAACATTCTACAGCGAGAAGAGTGCAGCTGCGGGTCATTAGTGGAGTGACCCGTAGTTAACGAATGTTGATTAACTCGGTTAATGAGTTTAACCGATTAATCTCGTATCGTTAGAGCTTCTGATATGTAGGTCCATTAGGTCCCCTTGCTAGCTCACAATAAGCAAAACGAGGTTCAAGTTTTTTTTGAAGAATTTGGAATGTTCAAATTAATCAAGGGATGAAGTATATATATGTATATGTTGATACATTATAATATATAGTTAATTCTAATTAAAACTATATATTATGAGATAAATTATTTGAATGAGATTCAAATAAAAGTACTATAAATATGATTCATATTAAAACAATAGGTTAAAAATAATGTGCATAGAATGTACATTACAACTATAGGTTATACGAAAGAAATGCTTTTAGAATATGATTCTATTTTGATAATAGATAATTAAGTATTAATTAATTATTTAGTTAATATATATATATAATTATTAATTAGATTATTTATTTATTAATCAATAAGATTAATTAATTGATTATATATATTAATTATTGATATTATTATAATTAATATAATATTACAATTAAAACACTCCCCAGCAATTGTGCAGGGAGGGGAGAAGTTTAATGATACCCCACGTCATGTTGGTTTGTTTTGGTTGCAGAATTGTTCTACAAAAGAAAAACAAAACAAAAAAATTATTTCTAAGCTTCTCTCTTATTGAAAAATCTCTCTCTCACACAATCCCTTTTTCGGTTTCCTTTACTCCGACAAGCAAGATCTTCGTTCCCAGAGAATAACGGGAAGATCGATGGTGCTAAAACGGATTGGTGTTCGTTGGTGACTCCTTGAAGAACAGTTCTTCAAAAATGAGTTTTTATTTTTCCCTGTATTTCTCTTTTTCTCTAGTGGTTTTGTTCTTAAAAATTCAAGAACAAAATTGTCATTTCTGCCGTGGGATTTACATCCCATCACCCTCGAGGATGATCTTCCCCTCAAGGAAGACTTTGACAGGATGACTATTATCATTTCAAGGATGACCTTCTTTTGGGACTTCCCCTTAACGATTTTTCCTCCAAGAAGACCTACTCCAAGAGAAATATTTTATTATTTTATTATCGCAGATGACCTTTCTCTCGAGGAAGACTTTCCCTCTTAAAACTAATTAAAATCATGAGTTTAGGGGCTAAGAGTCAAGCAAGGACATACAGACTTGATTCTGTTTCCACAATCGGTTGAGAGTTGTGGAGGAGGAGGAATCGTCGAGAGAGAAAAAACTGAAAAAAAAGTATCTAGCGACATTTTGTCGACATGTCGACATTTTCCCCACTTTGTCGACGTCGACCCCCCTGACACGTCGACATTAACGTGTCGATCGACTTTCCGTACCCTAATTATAACATTTATTTTTTAAGAAAGTTTAAAATCATTTTAAATTTATTTTTAAGATTCCACTTGACAGATTTTGGAAAATCAACTATGCTTAAAATATTTTTTCAAAATCCCTATTTGGACCATGACCCCTGACATAATCTTAAATTACTTTTTAAAAGTTATTCTTCGTACACCATGAGTCCTAACGGGAAAATTTGCCACCGTATGAAAAGTTTCCCTACTCCCTCCCTTTAAAGTGTGCCATGTGTCTATTATTATACAAATAAAAATTATATATTTTTGTAAGTGGGGTCTACATATTTATATCTAAATTACTCTACACCATTCTAGTTCTCTCCCCTGTTTAATAAAACATTATATCTTATTTATTATGAATTCTTATTTTTTTTCAATATTTTATATTTCATTATTCTCCCTTCAAAACAGGTATTTTTTTCTTCGTTTTCCTTTTTTCATTATTAATATTTAAATTTTTGGGGACATTTCCACTTTCTTCTCTTCCTTTAAACCATTAAAATTTGTACTTGAACAAATTTTAATTTTATATAGTATATCTCTAAAATAAGGAAAAATGTTTATTTATTTTATTTGTAATTTTAATTTTTAAATAATTAAATAATTATTTTCTCACATTTAATCGATTGTAATTAGATTTTATTTGTATCATGCAGAGTAATTTAGTTATAAATATTTAGACCCCACTTAAAAATAAATAAATACATATATATATATATATAATCTCTATTGGTATAATAATAGACACATAACACACTCTAAATGGAGGGAGTAAGAAATTTACATACTAGAAGAGAGAATAGGAAATTTTTCCTTCCTAAACTAATAATAATAAATGAGATTTTGCCAAACACGTAATATCGAGGAGAGAGAACCCGAATAAATGTGAGAAAGAAAATAGAGATATTAGAAGCTAAGGATTTTTACGCCATATTTAATAGATACCTAGGAAAGAAAAGTTAAAAGGGTTGAATTTTAGTAGGTGTAATTGTAACCATTATTATAGTTGATGACTGGTGTGTGAAATTTTCTTTTAGTTTAATTGTTAAATTTCATAGAAAGAAGCAAAAGATAGGACTAATAAATCATATAGTTAGGTTAAAACTTAGGAGTAACGACACATATACCAAAAATTTGGACGTATTGGGAGGATAATTGGATGGAAGCTTTTGAACTTGCCACATTTACTTACAAGAAATCAAAATGAGAACTAATTGCAATGAAAATCAATTGAAATGAAATCAATCGAAATAAAAATGTTATTTACTAAAAATTTGTTGGAATTGGATACATAAATTGTTTGATGTTGTTTACTAAAGTTGGTTGGAATCTAAACATGAATTAGATACGTATATAAGAATAATTACGGTATTACTCATTCCTTCTTTTTAGCTAATTAAAAATATATTATTGTGCTAATTTTTTAATTAAAATAATAATAAATTTTAATTTATTTTATTACTATTTTATTAATATTAATATTTTTTTATAACATTTTATTTAATATTAACAAATAATAAATAACTAAAATTAAATTAAATTAACTAAAATAATTATTTATTAGAAGAACTATCCTTTAATATAAAATATTAATACAATTCTTTATTATAATATTTAATAATAATGATTTAAAAAACATGTTGATATTGATTAATAATAACAAAGTAAAATTAATTAATTAAAAAATTAACTATAAATTTATAATATTTTATAATAAAATTTCCTCAACTAATAAAAGTCGTATAAAATTTTATTAGAAGAAAAATTGTTATTGGTATAGAAACAATAAAAATGTAAAATAATTAGTTAAAAGTAATGAGTCTCATTAACAGTTGAGAGAAAGGATAAAAGTTGTAAATTAATCATTATAAACCCAGGAGTAAGAGAGGAATGAGATTACATTCTTGAAATTACAAAATTTGAGGTAGATCATATTAACATTCATTGGGTTCCATATCAAAATCAATTGGCAATGAGAGGAGTAGTCCAGGAGTATTATGATTATTATAAACCCATCCTTGTTAAGTCCCTTTTCTTTTCAATGTAGGATCCTTAACATGCCCCCTCAAGATCGTGGCTCTTTTGGCTCATGGATCTTAGCTGGATCTCATTTTTAGACCGGTTGCTCGTTTGAGCGTTTTGGGCTCTGAACCATATTAACAGTCATGGGTTCCATCTCAAAATCAATTGGTAATGAGAGGAGTAGTCCATGACTATTATGACTATTATAAACCTACCCTTGTTAAGTCTATTTTCTTTTCAATGTGGGATCCTTAATAGATCCTATCAATTCATTTCATTAATACCATTTAGTAAATACGAGGGAATAAAATTTTGATTTCCATATTCCCTAATGTAAAATACTTTGCAGTAAACGGACCTCCCTCGTATAAGTTTTTGTAATTCAAGGAATGTGTTTAATTTTTAGTGACTACAAAGCTTATTACATAAAACCACATACGAAAGTAGATAGAAGTTTATTTCCTAATGAAAATTATTGTAACTAGTGATAATTCATCATGCAATTGATCCAACTTAAAAGGAACATTGTATATAGTATTGAAGGATTGATTAAATTTAGTGGCACCATAATTGGTGGCACTAATTAGAAAGTGAGATAATGGATAGTGGCACAAATTATGGTGGCACTAAGTTAGTGGGATGATGAATTCTAAATTTAGGGAACACTACATTAGTGGAGTTAGTGGCATGTTATTTTTGTTATGATTGTAATCCTATATAAAAGCACAACATCATCCTTTTTCACAGGAATCAAACTAAGCATTTGATATTCTTATCGTATTAGTTTGCCTCTGTTTCTATTTTGTGCATAGTTGTTCCAATCTTTGTTCCAAACAAATTTGGTATCAGAACTAGGTTTGAGAGAGTGAGTCGAGTGTAAACACGTGAGTTAGAGTGTAAACACAAAGAGAGGTCGATGGGCAGCATACGACAATGCAATAAATGCGGCACAACCACTCATTCCCATCTTCAAAGGAGAATGATACGAATTCTGGAGCATTTGTATGAAGACTCTACTCAAATCTCAAGACTTATGGGAGTTGGTGGAATAAGGCTATGCAGATCCCGACGACGATCAAGGCAGGTTGCGGGAGAACAGGAAGAAGGATTCTAAGGCGTTGGTCATCATTCAACAGGTGGTCCATGACAACGTCTTCTCAAGAATCGCAGCGGCAGCAACGTCGAAGCAGGCGTTGTCTATTTTGTAGAAGAAGTTTCAAGGCAATTCGAAAGTCCTTGTGGTGAGATTGCAATAACTCAGGTGTGACTCTGAGGCCTTGATGATGAAGAATGGAGAATTGGTCGCTGATTTTTTGTCAAGAGCAACGAAAATAGTCAGTCAAATGCGGTCCTATGGCAAAACGATTATTGACCAGACCATTGTTGAAAAGGTACTTAAAAGTTTGACTCCAAAAATTGATCATGTAGTAGCTGCCATAAAAGAATCAATGGATTTGTCGGTTTTTACATTTGGTGAACTAATGAGGTCTCTTCAAGCTCATGAGTCGAGGATTAACAGATCGCTAGATAAAACCGAAGAAAAAGCATTTCAGATGAAAGAGGCAGCCTTCAAATTCAGAGAAGGTGATCATTCAGTGAATTGAGGCCGCAGAAGAGGCGGATTTCGTGGTCGAGGTCGTGGTTTCGGAAGAGGCAAAGGAAGATTCGAAGGACAAAGGCAGTTCTACGAGCAAACAAGCAACAAAAATGTAGTTCGGTGTTACCACTGAAAAAGATATGGGCACATAAAGGCAAACTGTTGGTACAATAATCAGAAAGCCAATTTTGCAGAGAATGAAATATCGACGAATACTGGAGATAGTAAGCTTTTTATGACTCATGTAGAAACTAACCAAAAGACAAGTGATATCTGGGTTGTAGATAGTGGTTGCTCAAATCACATGACAGGCACAAAAGTCTTCAGAGAACTTGATGAGGCAGAAAAGATGAAGGTGCAACTCGGAAACGGCAAGGATCTACAAGTTGAAGGCAAAGGTACGGTTGGTATTGAAATTAGCCATGGTAAACTCAAGCTCCTTCATAATGTTCAATTTGTACCCGATTTAGGATACAGTTTATTGAGTGTTGGACAACTGATGACTAGTAGATATTCCATAATATTTGATGATGATGCCTGTGTAATCAAAGATAAGCAGACAGGTCAAGAGATGGTTCAGGTTAAGATGACCCAAAGCAAAATTTTTTCATTGGAAGTCTCAAAGTTTTGTTCTTGTTGCTAAAGGAAAAGATGACTCGAAGTTATGGAACTTGCTGTTGAGAAAAAAATGCAACCTACACTTAAAAGGATTAAATAAAATAATCGAAAACTTCTAAGTAACAAGAACGATAAATAGATTAGGGAGAAGAAAATTAAACGCCGGATTTATACTGGTTCACCCAATGTGGGCTATGTCCAGTTCTCTGCTACCGTTGCAGGTTCTACTAAAATGTCAAAAAGAATCTCTCAAAGAGTTTACAAGCCCCTTACAATGATTTCTCTCAGTTTTCCCTCACATAGAAAACACTCACGAATCACTCTACAAGTCTTTCAAACTCTCGAACGGATACACAAGTATTTAGCTCTCAAATTCTCTCTTCTTGGAGAATTTCACACGACTCTCTATTTGTGCACAACAATCAAATGACTTATCTATCTCTATTTATAATAGATGGTATGACAAAAACTAAAAGGGAATGGGAAAATAAAAAAGCCCAAACTAAATAGGACAAGGAAAAATTTAAATGGACCTTTTCCTTATAGAAAAAAAAATTTCTTCTTGGTTTGGCTCCATAATCCCAATAATCACCCACTTGGAGACAAAACAAGCAGTATGCCTCTTCTGCAACGGTAGCGACTCCTCTCTAGTCGTGGAAAAGTTCAACTGAAGTTGCACACAACTTCAATTTATCAACAGGAACGACCTTGGTAAACATATCCGCTGGATTCTGACAACTTAGAATCTTTTCAAGTAACAACATTCCTTCTTCCAAAGCTGATATGATAAAATGGTATCTTATTTGTATGTGTTTCGTTCTCGAATGAAACACTGGATTCTTTGCTAAATGAATAGCGCTCTGACTGTCACAATGCAAAGTCATTTTTCTCAATCTCAAGCCAAGTTCTTCCAAGAGAGACTGAAGTCATATCATTTCTTTTCTTTGCTTTCTTTGCTTGAGACCTAGCTAATCGCAGTATTACCCAACGTAAAAACATACCCGGTAGTACTCTTTCTACAATCTGTATCCCCTGCCATATCTACATCTACATATCCCTACAGTTTAAAATCTGATCTTTTAAAGTGCAGAGCATAATCAGTCGTCTTCTTCAAGTATCTGAATATCCACTTTACAGCCTCCCAATGTTGCTTTCCTAGGTTACTCATATACTTGTTGACAACTCCCACTGCATGTGCAATATCGGGTCTTGTACAAACCATGACATACATCAAGCTTCCTATAGCTGAAGCATATGACACTCTAGCCATATGATCTCTTTCTTGCTCAGTAGTTGGTGAGTGCTCTTTAGATAATTTAAAATGACTAGCTAAAGGAGTACTTACAGGTTTTGCATTTCCCATGTTAAACTTGTTCAATACTTTATTAACATACTCTTTGTGTGACAGTGTCAAAATACCATTTTTCTTTCTATCCTCATCCCTAGGATTTCTTTAGTAGCTCCCAAATCTTTCATGTCAAATTCTTTAGATAATTCAGCCTTTATCTTCAAAATTTCCTCTTTGTTTGGTCTTGCTATTAACATGTCATCAACATATAACAATAAAATGATGAATGAGTTACCCTGAGTTTTTATGTAACAACAATGATCTGCGTGACACTTCTGAAATCCACTGCTACACGTAAAACTGTCAAACTTCTTATACCATTGCCTGAGAACTTGTTTGAGACTATACAGGCTTCTCTGAAGTTTGCATACCATTTTCTCTTGCCCATGTACTATAAATCCCTGTGGATGCACCATGTAAATTTCTTCCTCCAAATCACCATGAAGAAAAACTGTTTTTACATCCATTTGTTCCATCAACAAATCTTCTTCTGCCACTATCTATAGAACAGTCCTAATAGTAGTTAATTTAACTACAGGAGAGAAAATCTCATTAAAGTCAATACTTTCCTTTTGTTGAAAGCCTTTGACTACAAGCCTTGCTTTGTACCTTTTGCTGCCGTCGGGCTCTTGTTTGATTCTATATACCTATTTATTCTGCAAAACTTTCTTACCTATTGGTAACTCAGCAAGTTGTCATGTCTGATTGATCATTAGAGAATTCATTTCATCTTTCATGACTAACTCTCATTTAACATAGTCTTCCAGCTGAATCGCCTCTTCATAACATTCAGGTTCACCTCTGTCAGTCAGTAAAATGTAATTCAATGTAGGGGAATACCTCTGTGGTGGTCTGATTGTTCTGCTAAATCTTCTAACTGTTGGTGGTGGTGTTCTCTGAACCTGATCAGTTTTCACAACTGGTTTATCAGGTTTATCAACTTGTTCATCAGATCCCACAGCTGTTTCTTCAGGAGTAATTGTATTCTGATCTTCAATCTCTGTTGTTTTAGTCTCAATCTCATGAGGACTTATATACTGAGTATTCTCTGTGCTTCCATCTAACTCTKTCTTTCCTGAATCAACTTTATTTCTGTCTTTGTATAAGACTTTCTCATTGAAGATCACGTTCTTGCTTCTGATAATCTTCTTGTTTTGGTCATCCCAAAATCTGTAACCTATCTCARCTCCAYCATACCCAATAAAGAAAYATTTCTTRGATTTGRCATCYAATTTACTYCKGTCTRYARCATCAATGTGWARGTAAGATACACAGCCAAAAACCTTTAGATGGGAAAGGTTTACCGGTTTACCAGTCTGGACTTCTTCGGGCAATTTGAAGTCTAGTGATGTGGTCGGGCTCCTATTGATCAGATAGGTCGCACAATTGATTGCCTCTGTCCAAAACATCTTAGGCAATTCTGCATGTATTCTCATKCTYCTAGCACRCTCATTCAGCGTCYTGTTCATTCTCTCTGCCACAYCGTTCTGCTGYGGTGTCCCTGGAAGAGTCTTTACCATCACAATTCCACTGTCTTCACAATATTTCTTGAATTCCCTACTAACATACTCACCACCATTATCTGACCTCAAACTTTTGATTTTCAGGCTTGTCTCATTCTCTACCATAGCCTTCCATGTTTTGAAAACAGAAAACACATCAGACTTATGTTTAATAAAATAAGTTCATACCTTCCTGCTTGAGTCGTCTATGAAAGTTACATAGTATCTAGAACCTCCAATGGAAGAAACTTTAGAAGGCCTCCACACATCAGTGTGAACCAACTCCAATTTTGTAAACTTTGGCGTTGAACCTGTCTTTAAGAAACTGACACGACTCTGTTTCCCAAATATGCATCCTTCGCATAACTTGTGTTCCACTGCCTTAAGTCCTTCTAGCTTCCCTATAGAGTGAAGAATTTTCTCACTCATATGTCCCAGCCTACTGTGCCATAATTGGGTTTGACTCGAATGATCTACAACAACTATCATATCTTTGTCGTTGTCGTTAACATACAAAGTTCCTAACTTTCTTCCTCGAGCAATCACCATCGAACCCTTTGTAACTTTCTAGTTTCCTTGACCGAAGGATATTTCACATCCTTCATTATCTAGCTGCCCCACAGAAATCAGGTTCTTCATCATATTCTGAACATGACGTACCTTGCGAATATTCCAGACTGAACCGTTCGCCATTTTTAAATTAACGTCACCAATCCCAATGATGTCCAAAGGCTCTCCATCAGCAGGATACACCTTTCCATGATTTCCTACAACATAATTCTCAAGAATGTCACGTTGTCCTATAATGTGAAAAATGCACCTGAATCCACCACCCATGTGTTATGAGCGCCCTCAAATGCAAGAACTAGAGCATCATGTATTTCTTCAGCAACAACATTTGCACCAGCTTCTTTCCCCTCAGCTCTCTTTGGAGCTTTGCAGTTCCTCTTCAGATGTTCTGTCTTACCACAATTCCAACATTCTAGTCTGTTGTTTCTAGACTTGCTTCTGTTGTTTCTTGACTTTCCACGTTTTTCGTGGTCTTTATTATTATTTCTTCCTCTGTCCACATTCAATCTTGTACCAGAAGTAGACGCAATACCAGAATCCTTTCTGCGAATCTCCTCTCCAAGAGTTGCATCTCTGACATCTGCGAAGTTTAAACTCTACAGGATCATCAAACGAATCACCGTCAAGAAGTTTAGATCCTTGTCTGACATTTATGAATCTTGTCAGTTTGCTTTGATGATTTCAGATCCAATGTGCTATGAAGAAGCAACAGAAAAGAAAGAATGGCAGAAAGCGATGGTGGAAGAATTGGCATCGATTAAGAAGAATGCAACTTGGGAGATGGTGAACTTACCGGAAGGAAAAAGTGCAATTGGCTTGAACTGGGTGTTTAAGACAAAGTTCGTCGTAGATGGAAGCATCCAGAAGCACAAAGCACGACTTGTGGCTAAAGGATATGCGCAGAAACACGGTATTGACTTTGAAGAATCTTTTTCTCCGATAGGTCGGTTTGAAACTGTGAGAATAGTTCTAGCATTGGCGGCACAACTGCAGTGGCCGGTTTATCAGTTTGATGTGAAGTCAGCATACCTAAATGGAGATTTACAAGAAGAGGTCTAAGTGGTGCAACCATAAGGTTTCATAAAAGAAGGCAAAGAAGAGAAGGTGTACAAGTTGAAGAAGGCTTTGTACGTGTTGAAGCAAGCTCCTCGGGTGTGGTATAGCAGGATTCATGGTTATTTTCAACAAAATGGGTTCATAAGAAGTGCAAACGAGCCCACCTTGTATGTGAAAAAGTGAGGTAAAAATGACTTCATCATTGTTTGTCTTTACCTTGATGATATCATTTATACTAGTTCCTCTGGATCCCTTATCGTTGAATTTAAGTCACATATGAAGAATGAGTTCGAGATGTCAGATATGGGTTTATTGTACTTCTTTCTTTGTCTTGAAGTTCATCAAGTTGAAGGAGGAATTTTCATCTCGCAAAGAAAGTATGCCAAGGATCTTCTCAACAAGTTCAGTATGCTTAATTGCAAGCCTGCAAATACACCGATGAATATGGAGCTGAGATGACAGAAGCTACAAAATTCAGGAGTCTCATTGGAGGCTTAATTTATCTTACCCACACTCGACTCGATATTGCATTTTCTGTTGGTGTTATTTCCAGGTTTATGAAACACCCATCAAAGAATCACTTTGGAACAGCGAAACGAGTTCTTCGATACATTGCTGGAACAATGGAGTATACAATTTGGTACTCAGTACTCAATTTAAAGCTATGCAGATTCATGGATAGCGATTAGACGAGTTCATTGGATGACAGGCGAAGCGTATCAGCAAATGTGTTTACTCTAGGATCGGGAGTAATCACCTGGAGTTCAAAGAAACAAGTCACGGCGGCATTGTCGTCTTCGGAAGCAGAGTACGTCGCAGCAACTTCAGCCGCAGGTCAAGAAATTTGGCTAAGAAGAATATTAGTGGAGCTTCAACAGGAGCAAGAGGGAGCAACAAAGATATTCTGAGACAACAAAGCAACGATCTCAATGACGAAGAATCCAACATTTCATAGCAGGACAAAGCACATTGATATACGTTTCCATTTCATCCATGATTAGTTACGAAGGGAGACATTGCTCTGAAGTATTGTAGCACGTACGAACAATGGGTCGACATACTTACGAAGTCTTTGTCAAAGGAGAAATTTTGTTACTTTAGAGTGTTGCTTGGAGTTTGCAAATTTGAATCAAGAAGGAGTATTGAAGGATTGACTCAAATTTAGTGGCACTAATTGGGAAGTGAGATAATGGATAGTGGCACAAATTATGGTGGCACTAAGTTAGTGGGATGATGGATTCTAAGTTTAGGGAACACTACATTAGTGGAGTTAGTGGCATGCTATTTTTGTGATGGTTATAAGCCTATATAAAGACACAACATCATCCCTTTTCACAGGAATCAAACTATGCATTTGGTATTCTCATTGTATTAGTTTGCCTCTATTTTTATTTTGTGCATAGTTGTTCCATTCTTTGTTCCCAATATATAGGGATAGAAGCGAACCAAATCACACCAACCTGGACTTATATCAGCAGTAATTGAGATTTGTTTCTGTCTTTTATTAAGACGTCGTGAGTTGGAATTCTTCGACCTTACTTGTAGCCAAATCACGTAATCTACTTATAGGGAGACAAGTCAGCAAATCTCTGCGTCGGAACGGCAACAAGGGCGTCTTCTTCTTCAAAACAATTCCAAACTTTTCAGAAACATCCATTTTCTCACCTTCTTTCAGCTTCCAATCAAATGAATGCAATAGCGTAGTAAGAAAATACAAAACCATCATTTTCGCTTGGCAATCCCTGCACTTATTCTTCTGCCAGATCCGAATGGAATGTAAAAGAGATCACCCCCACTATAATCCCAATCGTTGTTAAGAGACCTCTCTGGCTTGAACTCTAATGACATCTCCCAATAGCACGAGTCCTGATGAATTGCCCACGTGTTGATTACAACTCGAGACTCCTTTGGGATTGTGTAGTTGTAAATGGCAGTGGGCTCGCTGGGGCTATGAGGCGTGAGCAACGACAGAGCAGGATGCAAACACAGAGTTTCTTTCACTATGGCTTGGAGATATGACAAACTATGTACGTGAGATCCTTCGACGATATCTCTTCTCCCACTATGGTATATCTAGTTCTTGTTGTGCTTGCTTTAGAACTTATGGGTTCTTCATCATCTCCGCCATAGCAAACTCTATGGTGTTTGACGATGCGTCAGTCTCACCAATCACCATATCCTGTTAACAATCAGCATTTCATAATTTATCAATTTTGGAAACTTGAGTAAACTTTCAATTCTTAACTATGCTATGGTGTTGACTTGTTGAAAGTATTTTTCGAACTCAATTCAAACAATACACTTATTTAAATTAATGAACCAAACCCACTCCAATCGAATCTTGAAATATTTGAGCTGGATCATTCATTCAAAATATTGTGTAACAGAAAAGAAAAGAAAAAAAAAAGTAAATGCTAATGTGACACCTGAGTAGAGAAGATGGGTACATGAATGGATCAGTACAATCATGAGATCATGGAAGCATGATTAAGAAAGGTTTAAAAAAATGATAGATGTACTATACTACCCATACATGCACCTTACTTTTCAATGACTCATCTTATAAACTTTCAAGTTAAGTGTGCTTGGCTTAGTAAAGCAATATTAGGTTGAGTGACCTCCTAAAAAATTTTCATTTATTTCAATACAACCTAATCCAATCAAGTTTATTGTAACCTAACTCAAAGTAGTTTGTACGAGTCAAGTCAAGTTAGGTTGGTTGAGTTTCTTGCGTCATCAGGTATTTTCAACACTCGTGATCCATGCAATTCATTAATTATTACATGGAAAAATACTTGGCTTCTTAACTTGTCATCACCTTATTGAAAAATTGACAACTCATTAATTTTTATAAAAATGATCTATTTTTATATTTTTCTCTAGAAAATATTTAACTCCCTGGTGAAACCAATGAAAATTTAACAACTCATTGTTTTTTAAAGAAGTCCATGCTTTTCTTATAATATTTGATTTTGCAAACAACAATTTTGTAAGATTATGTTGTTGATTGGTTACCATGAGCAAGACTTTAAGATGGTTGATTGTGAAAGGTATTTCAGAATCCCGTTCGTGGTCTTCCAACTCGAGCATAAATTGCAAGAAATCCATTTTTTGATCATCGGCAGCTTCTAATAGTCTTTGATCAATGATTCTACTAAATATTTTGTCAAACCTTCGTACCAGCTTATTCATTTGCCTCCTTATGCCTTGGATATCAAAGCTGACCAATCTCAGAAAGAAATCATAAATATTGGGCACCATCAGTAGGCGTAACATCTCCGCCGCCACCTCTCTCAACTTCGCCCCTTCTCCCTCCACCGCCGTTCCACCCCACAACATGGCAGTGATCACATTCAGAACCGTCACAAAACCTTGGTCTCCCACGTCAATGGCAGATCTAGCTTCAACTTGGATATACAAGTAACGCACCGCGTTTCTCACCTCTCTCCGACGAAATTCATAGACTGGAGTTTAGGGCGGCGCCGCCCAGCATCTTGAGCTTGCTTATTTTTCTCAACATCTGCAACTCGACTCCATACGGCGTCTAGGCAATATCGTAGCCGTCGTACGCGGAGGCTTTGGTGGAGAAAGAAATGTCACGGTTTGCGAACGTGACATCATGGTCCTTGAGCACCTCGCGTGCCATGTTGGCTGAGTTGATGACTATGCCAATTTTTTTGCCCAGTTGGAGGTTTACGATTTGGCCGTATTTTTTGCCCCAGCTCTGCAAAGTGTGGAGCTATGATTTTATAAAAGGAAGATTTTCGAGTACTAGAATGCCACGTGGACCCGGCGGAAGCCGGGAGCGCCACGGAAGTTGGAAGTACATAACGAGTAGGAAAGCGAGGAAAAAGGTGAAAAGAAAGTGCGGTTGGTGTTGATCCACCGCCATGGGAGCAAGAAATTCACAGAATTCATGAGAGATTGAAGGCAATTGGAAGTGGATTCCATGGCTGAGCCTTCAATTGAATTATGGTGTGTGACTTTCATATGTATATAAAAGAAACATGTGGTGTGGTCGGAGATGATAAGAAATACGTGGTCGAGTATTAAACACCCAGATGTATATATTTCTTACTCAATTAAGCTTTATTCGAGTTGAATGGTATATCTTTTAATTTAAGTCAAAGCGAGCACTCAGCTATAATTAGTATATATCTCTAATTAAGAGATTGTGAGTTGAATCTTCCATCCCCACATGTTGTATTAAAAAAAATGAGACTGTTTTCTTTACTTTTTCTTTTGGATAATCATTTTCAAGGGCATAAATTATTAAAATAAATTTTTTATATTTTAATAATCTATCAAGTGTTTTTTTTTTTAAATTAGCAACTAGGAGAATGTTTCCAAAGCTCGTAAAGGGAAAGATTAGATTGGAGTTGTCATTTTTTGTTTCAAATTCTGGTTGGAATTACGAGAGTAACGTTTAAGATTTAAGTCTTAATTTGTAGTGTAATGGTAGCAATTTTGAAAGAAAGTAGATGTCTTTACCGAGCGACACTTGCACAAAAAGCCAATAATTTCAACGTATTGCCAATTTGCTATTGCCCAAAAGTTGTATAGATATGGATATGAAAACTGAAACCAGCGTAAACCGACAAGTGTTTTTCGTTTCCAAAAAATTAATAATTATTCGAAACATTATAAAAAATAGATGTCCAATTTTAGGTGTAAAAAAGAAAGATACATTAATAAGTCCTAACTCATGGGAAAATGACATAAATAACCCTCCTAAAGAAACTTGTTGCTCAAATAACCCCGCCTAAAAAATTGTTTTGAATGACCCACCATATTATTTTAATAAACTTTAAAAATGATAAAATTACGTTTATGCCCTCAATTAAAAAACAACCGTTGTGCTTCTAAGTTTCCCTCTCTTCATCTTTCTCATGCTTTTCAACTTCTTCCCCTTCTTCCTCTCTTCATCTTTCTTGGCCATGCCACTTCAAGTTCTTCTTCCTTCTTCCTCCCTCTCTTCATCTTTCTAGATCGTGCGCTTCTTCCTTTTTCGTTTCCCCCTTTTTCTCTTATTGTGCGTGCGATTCAACACCTTCTTCGTGGATTGTTTAACGCCTTCGCCTGCGCCTCGCCCGCAAAATCAAGGTTAGGATTTCACTAAACTTACACGTAATCACTGTGGTGTTCTTGTTTAATTTCTTTGTGGAGTTCTTGTTCGAAGTTGTGGGTTTAGGGTTTACGTTTTAACATTTATGTGAAAGATTTATGGGTTTCAGGCGATTTAGGGCGAATTGATTAGGTTTTTGAAATTATTTAGGGCAAATTGGTTTGGATCTGACAAGTTTAAGGGCGAATTCTGGTTTCTGGGTTTCATTTCTCGTAAAAATTTCTCAGGGTATCTCGAGCGTGATTCAACGAGAAATGAATATCGAAGCATCTCGTTTGAGGTACCCCGAGAAATTCAGATGTGCTGTATTGTTTCAGTTAAATTTCTCTGGGTATTCTCAGTGAAGATAACTCGAGAAATTTAACAGAAATAATATTTCTGTCGCATGCTTTCTCGTTTTATCTCGCTCGCTAAGTTTTATATGTTATATCTCGGGAGGTATCTCGCCCTGGATTGGCACGAGAAATTGAATATTCATCTATGGTTTTTTTTTGGCACGAGAAATTGAAGTTAACCAGATATCGATCGAGATGCCCCCGAGAATTAAGAGAGAACATTGCTTGACCACTGTTTTTTTTTCTTTCTTGTTTATGTTTGTATGGCTATCGTATTCAATTATGTTTTTACTCATATTTAGGTTTGAAGTATGGAAATGAGACTGGAAATTGACCCTAAAATCTACGCCTCTGCAAACGCGACCTGTCTATCTCACCTAGCAAGACAGACAATGATATTAAGGAAAAACTTACCCCTATACAGCTAGCCATGTTTAGGAAAACTATTTTCGGTCATCTGCTCGATGTGGACCTCGTTTTCAACGGACCGTTGATACACAATATCTTACTTAGGGAGGTTGAGGATAGTACACCAAACACGATTAGTTTCAACCTTTTTGGGAGGAGGGTGTCGTTTGGACGGAGGGAGTTTGACCTTATTAGTGGCCTACACTATGACAGGAGCCCAGTTAGGAAAGTTACACATTCTCATAAACTTAGAACCTTGTACTTTAATGATAGGACGAACGATGTCTTGAGTGATTTTGTAAAACTGTACATAGCCGCCCTGTTTAAAGATGACTTCGATGTGATCAAGGTATCGATTATTTACATGGTAGAACTGGTATTGCTAGGGAGAGAGACAACTATGAAGTTTGACCAAATACTATTAGGAGTAGTGGATGATTGGGAGCTTTGTTGCAACCATGACTTGGCGTCCCTGTCGTTCGATAAGACGATACGTAGTCTTCATCGTGGCCCGACAAACATGGCAAAAGACTTCGGGTTGAGGAAATCATATAGCTTGTATGGTTTCCCATGGGTGTTCCAGGCATAGACATAAATATATTTTTTGTTATTCTGGGCCGTTGATATCAATTATGGTTTATAATGCAAATCGCTTATTCGTACAGGTGTGGACATATGAGGTGATATCTTCCCTATAAGGCCGGGTTGCATATAAAGTTCTCGAGGAAGCAGTGCCACGTATCCTTCGGTGGAGGTGCAGCCATTCGACTACATGGCATGTTCTCGATCGGGAGATTTTTCGGTCTACAACTGTAAGTTTGATTTGAATGTTTGTCGCGTTGCAAATTATTTCTCATATTTATCCCGGTGCTACCTTACTATTGACTCAGAGAAGAACGCGAAGATTAGAGGCAACTGATGCAGAGACGAACTTCATGAGGCGAACCTTCGAACCACCTGAACCAGAGGATGATGATGTCAGAGATTTTGATGCTGGTCCATCGACTGTACGTGAGGGCACACAGAATCCTGATGTGGGCCGAGGTGATGATGCTGGACCATCGGCTGTACGTGAGGGACCATTCAATTGTGTGGACGTTTAGATGGTTGAGAAAGACCGTGATTTGGACAATGAGGAATCCAAAGGTAAGAAAAAAGTTTGCATGTCTAGTGTGCAATTGAAGAAGGTTGAGAAGCGCTTGAGGATGATGGAGCAGCGTATGGATGAGAGTATGGGTGGCATAGAAGCTGATTTGAAAGCAATTACAAAGTTTCTTCGACAAATTGTTAGGGTACACAAATTTAGACAATTATGATTTTTATTTGTTTTGTTTTGTTTTTCGTTTGTTAATTTGTCACTAAATATGTAGGGTTTACCTGTTGACGCGAACAACATG
>NW_019104652.1:137712-164280 GCF_001995035.1 Momordica charantia
GCTGGGATGCAATACCCCAGCGGGAGATTGTGCTAGGATGGGAGTTGTTACCGAGCTGGTAGATGTTACCTAGCTGGTTGATGTTGTGAAGGTAGATGTTGGTGACGTCGAGGATGGGATGGACATAGATCCTGTGAAGGTACGTTTGATATACTTCGCCCTGGGATCATTTAACGAAGTACCGTTGGATGCTACTAATTTGGTAATGCAGGAACATGGTGACGAGGTCGTTGTCCTTGACAACAAAGCGCTTTATAGTGATCGCGACTGGTCCATCCTCGAACCCAACGTAGTAAAACTTCAGACGCCTGAACGATCAATACGTATGTGTTACGTCATTATACGTATTCAATCTCCAAATTAGTGATGACTAAGGTTGCATATGTCATTTTTTTTGCAGCAACATGCACAGAGCTTGTCGTTAAATGAAGCTGCCACAGAGAATGTTTAAGAAGACGTGGATGCAACACCGATAGAGCATATTATGATTGCCTCGCAACAGATCTATCCATCCACAAACAAGGTATGTAGCTGGTTTTACCGTCATCCTAGTAAGCAAATATTTATTATTCTAACAATAACACTCTAGGAACATTGTGCGGACGATTTCTCCGACTCTGAAGTGGAAGAAGGGAGAGATGTTAAATCACAGACAGCTGCGGATATGTCTGGTACGTCACACAGGGACATGAACGAGGTTTGTGTGTTATCGCAGCCAATAGATCCGCCAAAGCCCCGACGAGGATCTCGTAAGAGGAACGTATCGTGGAAGCTCTACGGATCATTCATAGTAATGGAGAACAGTAAGAAGAAGAAGGTGCTCAGGTATGATCCACTTATACGACTCCCCTCTGAGGAGGTCACCAAGTTTCGTGCATGGATGAACAACCCTACCACAAAACATGCGACTCGAAAATCGTGCTACGATAATAAGGACAGGACGTGGTTTCGTGACCTTTTAACCACAGACAAGTTGTTGACCAGTGAGGTACGGGATTGATTGGTCATGTTCACCCTCATATCTCTTTAATTTTTCGTACGCATGTCTATAATAATATCGGTGCATACAGGTGGTTGATTCATTGGTAATATTCATGCGCAACAAGTTGGAGCAGCGTCCGGACTTGTGTTCTCGGAGGTTCACGGTGACATAGTGCTTGCGGTATGATCTATTATCATGTAGTTTTATTGGGTTTAATAATCTTTTTGATGTGTTGTATTGTCAACTGTAGAACTTCTTCCGACGGACGGATGGTATATACCAACGCTTAATAGCTCCAAACGTCATTCCAGCAACAGTGTCAGCAGAATACGATTGGGAGGGCAAGTATAAAACGGTGCTCAGCTATGTCGACAGGACTTACACGAGCTATGGGACACAGTGGCTAGAACCCGACACTGTGTACTTGTCATACAACATCGGTGGAAACCATTGGATCATGGTGTGCGTCGACATGCAGGAGGGTGAGATCATTGTGTGGGATTCCCTGATGGCGATCATACCACCACCTATTCTAGAGGACGAGTTGAAGCCGATTAGCGTCATCCTCCCGACGTTGATGTGTAGGGCCAGAGTTAGTGTAGTTAAGCGAACCTTACCTATTGTACCATGGCGCATCCGTCGAGTAACCGGGGTTTCGCAGCAAACTAGTTCGAGTGATTGTGGTATATTCTGCATAGAATATTTTGAATATGATATAACAGGATCAAATCTAGCAACATTAACTCAAGATAGGATCCCATTTTTTAGGGAGAAACTGGCCGTTGAAGTTTGGGAGAACAAGTGTATTTTTTGAATAGTCGTTGTATTTTTCCAGACTGCTAGTTTTTGTATTTTGATTATTCATTGTATTTGTACATTTAAGTTATGTCAAACAGTTTATAAAAATTTCCACTTCAACTACCAATTAATTTGCAATGGCAAATGCAAAATATATGTAAGGTATGATATTAATCAATGTAATTCTTTGAAAACAAGGGGTTACAAAATAGACCAACAAAAATTTCCTCTTGAACTACCACTCTCGATGATATTTCTCGACCGTGATAATCCTGATCTCGTCCAAGAGAAAGATCAAATTCATGGACATATTCTGTATAATTTAACGGGCGAGACACTGTGTCTTCACGGCTGGAAAACTATACTGACTCAAAGTTACACATCAGATATTTCACGCTCGAAGTTGTTGATGTTTCGCCCGAGAAAATCACCAGAGTTATAACACCCCCCTTGTATTTTCGGCAAAACTAGATGATGCATCCACGCCTGCACACAGAAAATTCTCAACACGTGCATTTAATTTTTAGTCGTTCATGAGGGACACATACTTTTCAACATACTAATGCATATAATTCTCAGTCGTTCATAAGAGACACATACTTTTCAACAGACTAATGCATATAATCCAAGTTTAAACTACACATATAGGTATGCATCTAATCTTAGTCGTTCGCAGCGATTGACGATAAGTTTTTCTATTGTGACCCTACATTCCACACCTACTGCACTTGTGTATTTGTTGAGGCTCCCCGTTAAATGGTATTCGTACGGTTTGTCTCTGCCTTACTCTCAGAACGAACTAGACTTGATGGTGAATTCAATAAAGTCATTCGGTAAAAACTAAATCCTCCTCATCACCTAACGGAAATATTGACTCGGAATAGGTAGTAATAAGGGTCTCCAGTTTATACTTTGACGAACATAATGTGTATATATTGACATTACGATGCATGACCACTGCAAGTGAGCATGGAATCTAGTAGTAGTCAAACTGCTTGCACATACAAGTCTTAATGTTTAGATTGACACGCACTTTACTACTATCGTCGTGTACCTCGTACTCAAATTTGTCGATAGGTTTAACGAGATGTCGTCGGGCCTGCTTTACAGCTTCCTTAAGAATATTTCCAGCATAGTTGGTTCCAGTAATACTTGAACGTAGACTTCTTGAACGCCTTAGCTGCTTGAATGTACAGCCCCTCCACATCTTCGATCCTACACTTGAACTTATCGTTCAAGTTCATCTTTATATGATGCATGCATGTAACATGTTTCGTGTTGAGGAAGACAGCAGCTACAGAGTGATTAATGGTTTGGTGTCGGTGGGACACAAAAACCAATCCATTAATGTGTCCAATACAAATCTTCACATGCTCCAAAAACCAAGTTCATGAGTTGTCCGTTCCCTTGTCTACAATTCCAAATGCTAGTGGATATATCTGATTATTCTCATCGATAGAAGAGGCTATAAGTATCACACCTTTATACTTTCTCTTCAGATGTGCACCGTCAATGACAAGCACAAATCGAATGCAACTTCTAAAGCCTCTTATTAAGCAGTCCAGAGCTATGAATGCATACTGAAAGTATTTATCATCTTCTAGCTTCATGGAAAAAACCGTGCTCGGGTTCACCAATTTCAACGTCTCGTCATATTTACGCAGGAGCGTATAGGACTCCTTCAGCGATCTCATTAGTAGGTCTAATGCTCTTTCTCTCGCACGCCAAGCCTTTTCATATCGGATTTTTACGTCATAATTTTTCTACATGTCATTAACGATATCATTTGGACGATAACAACGACTTACATCCTCGAGGTTGGATTTTATGAGCTGACCCACGACATGACTACGAGCTTGTCGGTGGTCATGTATCATCACCTCACGTGTGCAACTATGCAACTCATGAAACGTAGAGATAAGGAAAGTATCCGAACCTTTAATCGTCCTTGCACGTAGGTTCCATTTGCATCCATCCTCCAAGCATCCAACAGTATACAAGCTCTTATTAGATTTCTTCACACGATATTCAAAATTCAATCTCATTGCAAACACAGATAGTTTGAACTGTAATTCTTCTTTTGATCGAAAGGTAGTCCCTACCGCAATGTCCTCAGTTGACAGACCAACTTCATTATCCTCACCTATCCGAGTGAGTACCCTTGAGCAAGAAGCTTGACCAGTTTCACACGGTGCATTCGTACTAACCATGTGCACTTCGATCAAGGGGTCCAAAGATGGAGCAGCTACATCCTCGAGGTCTACTTCATGTTCGTTCTCAATATCAGCATCGTTCTCTAACTCATTATCATGGTTCTCATATCGTTATCGAACTCCGTATTGTGGTTTTCATCATCCCCACCTTCATACTCCACGTGATTGTCATCATTGTCGTCCCATTGACCGCAACAGTTTGTTTCATCATCATCTAGGTTACATGATGGACCAGCATCTAAGAGCGTGGAATTCAAAAGAACTGATGGCACATAATGCCCTATCTGGTCCGAAACTGAATGGAATGCTTTAGTCTTTGGAACGATATGATTCTGTGAAGTGCTTCCACTACCGTGTCTTTCCTTCGTCAGATACGTACAATGAGACTTCAGAGGGAGGTGGAGGCCATCTTAAAAAAATTTGATGCTATGATCATCGAATATATAATACTGTGAGACTTGATACTGGGGCTTCAATAGGTATACACAACGTATCAAGAGTTTGAACTGGTCCCGATCAATTCTGGTAAGCATGAACATGGCACTTATGAGCTCATCGTACGTTATATTATCGTCCACATCTAAACCTCTCATAATCCCACCTTCATATACAGATTGAGACTCATTCCACATATCACCATAGCTAATAAAGAGATAAGTCATCCTGCATTACGAACGAACAAGTTAATTCAAGGCGAAATTACGAGAATTCACAGGCGAAAACATGTAAATTCTCGGTCGTGATGCTCATACATCTCGTGTGTGAATGCTATTATTTTCGCCCGAGAATGGTTCAAAAATGGCCCAGAAACAGTTAGAAAAACCAGAACAAACAAATTGTTTCACCCATATCCACACTACGTTTCAACAGAAGATGAAAGCTAAAAAAAATAAAGTCATACAAAAGCTAGAGATGCAAATGTGCGAGTTCATAAATGAAAACAAAACATGTTCTTCAAAATAAATAACATCTACCTTGTTCATGTAGAAAAATATCACTTTTAGATGGAAAAGTTCGAGGTAATTTGCAGGTACGTAATTCTTTTTGTCGTCTGAGAGCTGAGTACAAGATGCCCTAATGAAAAGTAAAGTCGTTCGTGGGAATGTTTTCAGTTAGGTGTTTCCTTTATTGAAAAACTTCAATTCACGGGCAAGATAGAGGCATTTCACGGACGTTAAATTAATTTAGGTCAACCACATAACTTCATTTCTCGGGCGGGATAACTGTAGTTCACGACCAGGAAATTAGTGTAGGTCAGCCCATTTCTCGCGGAAGTCTCGCCCATAAATGTCATTATCTTGTTATTTTTCTCAGGTTTCGCTCGAGGGTAGTTGGGTACATTTACTTCCACTGACACTTTAGAAAAGTCACTAGTGGGCTATTGAAAACATTTTTTGAGGGGTGGGTTATCTGAGCAAAAAGTTTTCTTGAAAAGGTCATTTCAATCATTTTTCCTAACTCATGTGTCAAAATTTTCCATTTACTTAGTGTCTCATGACAAATGTGCATGTGTCTAATCCCCAAATATCCATATGCTCAAAATCTAAATGATCCATGTGTCTAGTAGATACACAATTTTGGTGGGAAATTCCATTTAAAATTTTGTGTATTTCTTTTATAATTTTGAGTGATTTTGGTGTGATTTTGTCCATTTGTATTTTCTCCTGTTGCCCGTGTACTCGTAGTGTCTTGTTTTGTTCTTAAATTTGATAACAAAAATTAGTTTGTGTGGGTGGCCCTGTGCGTTGGACTTTTGTTATAAATAAATAAATGTTATCAGCAGTAGAATATAAATTCCTAAATAATTTTTAAGGTTCCGTTTATAACCATTTCTATTTTTGCTTTTTTGCTTTTTGGTTTTTTTGTTTTTTGTTTTTTGTTTTTAGTTTTCTATTAAAAAAAACCATATATGTTGGATAACTATTTTTTGTTTTTTATTTTTGAAAAACAGAAAATCAAACCGGTTTGGTAATCGTTTTTAGTTTTCTGTTTTAAAAAGTTATAAAATTGAAAATATATATTAGAGAGAGAAAATTCTATGTAAAGTAGAGATATGAATGGTGGAACGGGAGTGAGAATGTCCTCTCTCATTCTTGTGCTCATGAAAAATTTTAGTCATCGTCTCCACTTTGTTTTTCGGTTCGGGAATCGAGCTCCAAGTTAAAGAATCTTTATTTGGGAACGGGGATATTCGTGAGAAAAATTACCGGTTTTATAATTAATTTTAATTATTTTTAGAATTTAAAAAGTGTAATAAATATATATTAATTATTTTTAGAATTATTATTTATTATTAGTTTTGTCCCCAAGGTATAACTTGGATGGCATGGAACCTCACCTTGAGATCTTGAGTTTAAACCACATAGGACGTACCTTCTAAAAGAAATTTGTTAGATTTAAATGTAAAAGAAAAATAAAAGAAATTTGTTAGATTTAAATATGTAAAAGAAAAAAAAATTAACTATTAGAAGGTAAAATGAAATTTTGAAAAACAGAAATCTATTTTTAAAAATTACATTTTCTTTTGTTTTTGAAATTTACGTAGAATTTCAAAATGATTTTTAAAAAATAAAAAAAATAACAGAAAATTAAATTGATTATCAAACACCCTTATTTTTTTCAAAAATTAAAAACAGGAAATGAAATGATTATCGAACGGACCCTAAATGTTTTAATCTATTGTCTTTAATTTGTCTCTGAATTTAACACATAAGGAGGTTGTCTCTTCAAAAAACAAATATTGTCACGCTGTTATTTTGTTTTCTTTTTTTTTCTCTATCTTTTTTAATTCAGTGCATATTGAAAGTAGTTATATTAATTAATTTATTTTCAAATCTTAAAATAAAAAAGCTGCCAAAGAAAATTTTAGTTATTGATATATAGATTTATCGTGTAATAAAAGTTGAAAGGAAAAACGAAATGCAGATCTGTGTCAACCGTGAAGTAAATGAAAGAATGATAAATTACCAAAAATATTTTTAACTTTGTATTTTGCTTAAAAAATACCTCAGTCTTTACCTAAATTTTTCAAAAATACTGTTTGAGTAAATATCCATTCATATTTTGATCGAAAAGTTGACACGGCAAAATTTGAAACGACATGCCAATTAAGATGGAAGTCTTCTACATTTTCTCCGTTTTCATACTTAATTTTACCCTAAAAGTTTTTTTCTTCCGTTGTCAACGTTGTTTCCATAATCGTCTTGTTGCCCTAAACCTTTTTCTTTCACATCATTTCATATTATGCCCCATCATCATTCCATTCAAAATATGAGGTGCATTTTTTAAACTTTTGAAATAAGATTTTATTATTATTATATATATATATTTTTTTTGTAATTTAGCAAGAAAACAATTAGGCTACATATTCTTATTCTTTATTTATTTAGATTCTAAATGATTTTCATCAATTTTCTTGGCGTGAAATTATGAAATTTTCTAATTTGTTAGGTTCTAAAAATCTAAATTTAAAAAGAAATGGAGAAATTGTTGAAACGGATGTTTCTTCTAGACCCAATACCTTTTATTTTAGCATGGATAGAAAATAAGCCTAAAAAAACAAAATCCGAACTCTTTATTTTAATTTTTTATAAAAAATAAAAGAAAGAAAAAGAAAACCTCTTTATTTTAAATTTTCAATACTTTACATTTGAATAAGAAAATCTCTTTATTTTAAATTTTCAATATTTTACATTTTTTAAATTGTTTTTTTTTTCTTTTCCCAAAGGATCAAACTATCATTTATCCGACCTAACCCAACCTATTAAGTGAAATTACTTATCTATTCCCTTGGAGAGAGCCTTCTATCAGTAGTTGATTTAACAATAAAAGCTATTAAATAACAATTAAATTAAAAAAGAAAAAGTAAACTACTATGTACATTTATGGAGTATTTAGTCATTTAGTAATCAACTTTATCAAATAACAAATAAAAATAATATAAGTCAAATCGAGTATAGCTCAAGTGGTTAAGATGCTTAAATTAAAAAATAGAGGAGATAATTAATTTTATTGATGATTTTAAGCAACAACAAGGCTCAATCAATTCGAGTTAGCCCAATCTCTAAAGGGTTGTCATAATTTCATTCATGGGCCTACTCTACGATTTTGTTAACGGGTCAACCCACTCATTAAATGGGAGTCTATAGGGAAACCGATCGCTAGGGTTGAATCTAACATTGAGTTGGAAAAATCCAACTCAATTAAGATTTTGATTTTTCTATATTTTTTTTGTCCATAGTATAAACAAAATAAAAGTAAATTAATTAATCAATTAAAAAAAACCCGGCAACAAAACCTGACCCAACCCGAATTTATTAGGTTGGATTGGGTTGGGTTGGCCATCATTTTACAACCCGACGGTTCCCACAAATTCCCAACCCGAAAATTCGGGTTGGTCCCAAAAATATCCCCAACCCGATCCGTGAACACCACTGGTATTTTGTATAGAAGACCAAATTTGAATTTCTGAAAATTATGAAAAGGGCAATTCCCTTTTTATCCCACCCACATCCACTGTTTATGGGAACTGACACTTGCATCATTTGACAATTTTACCCGCCCACATTTCAGGCGCCAAAAATTCTATTTCAAACTCAAAATTAAATCTCTAAAATCTCTGCCTTACATGAATGGAAAATAAAATTTAAACTAATCTAGATCATGTTTCCAAATTAAATCAATTTCTCTCAACCCAATTAGGATTTAACTCATTTGTCCATGAACTTTATTTGTCGCCAACTTGGCTCGCTAATATTCTATTCCATTGTATGGGTCCTCTAGGTAACCTTCATCGTGCATCAATCTTGATTTCCATGGAAATTCCTCTACAATAAGTTAAATTCTAGAGCGGTTTTGGCCTTACCTGGGGTTACAAAGTGCCACATATGAGAGTGAATTTGATGGCAGTGAGTGAAAATGAGGGAAGGATAAACAAAATAGTATACCAATTATCTCCCATTTCTAGGCTATGCACAATGTGTCAACTCTTTATTAATAGCAAATCTACTTTTGATCTTTTCCCTACTTTTGTGACTCATCTAAATTGGGAGCAGACATTTAACATTTGGGTAGAATAAAAAATAAATTCAAATTTTTTTTAGTACAACATATAGTGGTGGGGATCGAACTCACAACCTCTTGGAGATATATGCCAATTATCGTTAGCTATGCTCTCCTTGACAAACAAATTCAAATTTAAAGAGTAGCCCAATTATCATAAAACTAAAATAAAAAAATTTAAATATTTGAGGTTTCGTAATAGTATTTGTTTTCAAGCCAAAAGATAAAAAGAGAGAGCATGGGCCAAAACAAAATCTATATCTTTTCTTACCTTTATTATGTGAATTGGGTTTCATTGCTTTTCAAAAAAGTAATCAATTTCGGCCATTTTTTAATGCATTTGCACATTTAAAACACAACCCAATTTCGATCAAAATTAAAAAGGGTTCACAATTATTAATAAACATTAATTCTACTCGCTCTCCTTTATTTATTTTATTTTATTTTATTTTTTGAGGCCACCATTCCAAATAGCACTTAGGAATGAGAGAATCTTAGTTGTGGTGTCCCTCTCCAACTCAAAATTCAAAAATCTTTTGGCATGCTTCTCCCTTAATTAATAATGGGTCCTTTTCCATTTGTAAAGTGTTCATTATAATGGACCAACTTAATTGTAATGTTGGTGAATTAATTATATTATCTCTAACCTTTTTTCTTATTCGAAAGAAATATCATGTTTGTTTATGATGAATTGATGTAAGAAAATCCAACAGCCTTTAAACACAATTACTAACATTTTAGTATCTTAGTCATAAAAAGAAGGAAATAAATATGTTTAATTAAGGGTGCTTTTTTAGGTAGGTTGGGAAATAATATTTTAGGATATAGAAAAATTGAGGGAATTAAGAAATTGAAATAATTGTGGTTAAAGTGCAACAAAGTTAGTGATGAAAATCGAATAGAAAGCTGCTTCCTTGTGCCCCTCTTTGCTATCTCATTTCAAGAAGCACAGTTTTTTCTTTCTTTTCTGGGGACAGGTATGATATAAAAAATATGTCTACCTAATTTTTTTGTGGGCTCTTTATTGCATAATATTTAAATTTTTTATCTATCTATTATTTTCAAATCATTGATGGGTTAATCTGAGTATGCATTTATTTATGATAATAAAATATAATAAATCTTTTTTATTACAAAAATTTATAAGAAATAGGGGTTTGACTGAGAGATAAATACTAATTACCTTTAAACTAAGTTCATACCAGCAATATTTAAAAAATTTATGTATAGGTATATATTTAGGCTCTCGTAATATCGATAAAAAAAATAGTTAGTTTTACTTGGAATTGGTGACAACTCATGGATCATTACAAGTAAACTTTAAAATTGTCTTTTTAAATAAATGAATTTGTAAAACGATTTAGATATGATAAAATTATTTCCTTAAACGATTCATTCTAAGCCTAAAATTATTTTCAAACCAACTTTAGGAATTATATATAATTATCGCCTTACATTGTGGGAAAAAAAAATATCCTAACAAGCACTAACCCATAAGGAAGAAAATTTTGAACTTAAAAAATAAAAATCTTAAATAAATTGGAAATTTTATCAGCCAATAATTCCATCAATAATTAAACTAAAAATATATATTGCTTTAAATCTCACCCTGGAAACCATATTATATTTAAAAAGCACTTTTCTTTTTAGTAAAGAGTGCACTTCTTTTGTAAGAAAGATGGACAAACAGGCAACATGGGGTAAAACTAATTAGTAATTATTAATGATCATATATAAATATATATATACACAAAAGAAACATTATGGTGGCCACTTTGTATAAAAATACTCACAGTACACCAGAAAAAGATTAAAAACTTGAAACTTTCTCCATGTTCAGACCATATAAGGGATGAGATAAGAACAGATTTCCAAACGGTCGAGATTATTCAAGAAAACACACACACAAAAAGAAGAAATAACAAAAGAAACGAGTAAAAACCTTATCTTCTTCTCTCTCTCTTTTCTTTATTATTTCCAGAATAAATACAAGGTTTACAGGAGTTGAAAGGGCCTGCTAAGAGCCAAATATACATAAATAAAAACATGGTATCTGTTCTTTCTCTCTCTAGATCTTACACAAGCTTACAAATGTTTGTTGAGAGAGAAACCAAAAACAATATCACATGTTAATTATGACCAGGTTTCTTGATGTCACTGTACCCTTTTCTTTCTTTTTTTTTTTTTTTTGAATTGTTCATGTTTTCTAAAGCCCACTTTTTTCTACCCATAATCACATAAATTACCCCAAGAATAAACACAATTTACCCCAAAGTTCATGTACATGGTACTTTGTAACATGTGCACATTAATTAATTAACTTCGACAAAGGAAATTTAATCTCATGTACTTTTTTACTATGGTCTTTTTTTCTTCTCTCTCTCTAGTGCTTTCCTTCCATTTCTGTTGTGTTGATGGCGTTATTTGATTCAAAATCATTAAAAAAGTCGAAACCAAAATCATGGATACCGAAATCCTCGCAATCCAGAAGCCATGAGCAATTATTTTCCTCCCACACAAAATTATTGGCTCCATTTGCTGCTGGTGGGTTGTGGTTGTTCCAAAGCGCTTCTTCCTCAATCCAAAAGTTGCTGCTTGTGTTGTAGAGATTTTCTAGAAGAAGGGAGTCGTCGGTGGCGGCGGAGCTGCTGTTCTCCGTCGCCGGCGAGGAGCTTGAGTTCTCCAAAACGCTGTCGTTTTCCCCGGAATTTTCCTTCTTGGCGTTGTTGGTGTTGGCCTTTGGGGACTGATCAGTGGTCTCCTCTGGCTGTTTTTTGATGGGCTCATGAGTGACAGGATCAATCCCCATTTTGAGAAGCTTCTTCTTTATGTGTGTGTTCCAGTGATTCTTTATCTCGTTGTCCGTTCTTCCCGGCAATCTAGCCGCAATCTTGGACCATCTGAGGAAAGAATCATTATAATCAAAATTTAATCTTTTATAGATATTTTAATTACGATGATGATTAAAGGATTTTGACTGGGATAGAAAGCGACATGAAATATGAAACGGACATGGGGAAGGATATACATAGTATTTGAAGGCCAAGATGCAAAATTTGGATTAGAAGCTGACGTTTCTGCTGTCCCCAAATTGAATGCTTTAGACTGAAGTTTGTCTTCTTCCCATACATTACTTCAAAATGCAAATCATCTTCTCAACTTAATGTTCAAGAAATTGGAGGTGGTTGAGAAGGAGCTTTAATTTGGAACTCAAAGCCAGCAAAATTGGTAGGAACAAAATTAAAAGAAAATCAAAACTTTTTTTTTTCTCTTTTGATAATTTTAATTGCACCAAACGGATGATCCAAAAGTAAAATACTAAGATATGGAAAATATTTCCAAACCATTCAAAATAAATATAACCCACTTAGAAAGTTAGTAGGAGCTTCTATTGTCTCGCGACGGACACGAAAACACGAACCTGTTTCCGAGACGGGCGTGAAGATCGATGACCAATTGCTCTTCGGCTTCGGTGAGGAGGCCTCGCTTAAGGTCGGGGCGGAGATAGTTGGTCCAGCGGAGGCGACAGCTCTTACCGCAGCGGCGGAGGCCTGCGAGCTTGGGGACGGCCCGCCAGCAGCACTGACCATTGGTGAGAATAAAATTGATGAGCTTCTTGTCCTCTTCGGCCGTCCAGGGACCCTTTTTAACTCCAAGTTTGTCGCAGCAAGGTTGCCTCCCCATGTGAATAATGACAATAGAGCAGCGGTAGAAATGGCTCAGGCCTTTTAACAAACAGTTGGTGATCAATTTGGTTGTGTTGTTTGAAGTTTGAAGAGCCCCACAAGGCCACAAAGCTTATATAAAGCCCTGTTGAGTTTGTTGTTGCTGGGCTTACGTTCCCCAGCTTAATTAATATATACTACACGCACACACTCACGAAATGGGAGATTAATAAGAAGGGAACAAGATTCTGGGGTCCACCCATTTTTGCCATGAAAATGACTGAGGAACTACAATGGCAGGGTTCTGCTGCGGTTGCCTCCACAAAATGGAGATGCCTCAGCTGAATATGGAGCTTACACATGTAACTACCCATAAAAACTCTTCCCATTTCTTTCTCTAGTCATAAAAAAAACATCATAGATACCAAAAAAATAAAAATAAAAAATAAAAATTACTCGTTAACAAGTTTCTAAATTGAAAAATATTTGGCTCCTGGACACGATAAATTTCGTCCTTACTACCATTAAATATTTGACAAGCAAGAAAGACAAATACCTTTTATATGAATTGTAAATTTTTTTGAGGTAATGAGGACAAGATTTGGTCATCACCGTTAAAGAATCAAGTATAGGAAAAATACTGACTCCATGAAATGTAAAAACAAATATATATATATATATATATATTTGTCAATTTTTCAAGGGTGGTTAAAACAATCTCTTCATTAAAAAGTTAAGTATCGGGAAAAATAATACTTATTTACCTAGTGACTTGTTGGGCTCATTAGATTTCTTGCAAGTGTTATTTTTTGAAAATTTAAAAAGTCTCTCTTTTCTGCATTTAACACGTGGTGGCCAATAGGAAGTATCTTCCATGTCTAATAAATTCTTAAATTTTAGAAAAGTGTTTAACAAATATCTCTTTTTAACTTATGTCTAATATATCCACAAAGTGTATAATTATTTTTTTGAACTTTTAATTTTACCTCTAATGGGTCTAATATATCTATCAAATACCTTTTTAAAGTTTAAAGATTTGATATTAGACACAAAATAAAAAATTCAATTATCACAAATCAATTAAACACTTTTGAAGTTTAGAAATTTATATGAGAAACAAAATTGGAAATTCGATAATTTATTGAACAGTACCATTCTAAACGTAGAAGACTAAACTTGTAATTTAACCCTAAAAAAATTAAGAAAGAAAAAAAAAAAGAGTTACAGTGAAAAACAAAAGTAGCTTTTGGGTAATTGAAAATTTACTCAACCATATAGCATATACATCACCCATTTCGTCATCTCCACGTCTACGTGTCCTTTGCCAAAGCAGCGAGATTAATAAGGTGTTGCCATTTGCCATTGGAGGGGCCAGGCTTTAATATTGCACACAACCTGTTTGACGAATGGCCACACACAAGAGTACCGCAGGATCTTGCCTTTCAAACGCCCAAGTTTCAGCTGTCCATAATGTCTTCATCAACTCCTTTTTTTTTTCTTCTTTAATAATAATTATGGAAATCTTTCTACATTCTTTTTTTTCTTTTTTGGTTTTCTGTTCATTAATTCAAGTGGGGAATCATGACTGCGCCAGATATATTGTAGGAACGATGATGAAAAATTTTGATTTTTTTTCTCTTTTGTTTCACTGTTGTTGAACTTGAAAGTGCCCGTGCCATGCGAAGCTTTAGTGGGAATCGTTTTCTTCTGCGCGCGGTTGCAATTTTTCGACTCTATTTGAATATGATGTTCATCATTTATCCACAAAAAGAAATCTTTTAAACTACATTAGTTTATAAGGAATTTTTTTTTTTTTGTTTCTCTAAATGAGGCTGACTTGGGACAGTTTTATTAGGCAGTAATTTTAAGGTTAAACAGAAATTGTACATTGTGATCATAAAGGTAAGGATAACTCATAAATTAGTTTGAAAAATGGAATTTACTTGAATAGAATCATACGTTTAAAGGGGAATTTTAGACATAATATTCGAAATAGCAGACTTGGGATTCTATTTGATTTCTTCGCCTTCTACTTTTTTTAAAAAATTTTAAATACTATTTTTCATCCATCTACTTTTTAAAATCTTTATTATTTATTCTTTTCTTCTTTATTTCTTTTTAATTTAGAATTAATGTTGTGTGATTTTGCTAGTTGGATTCTTATAATCGAGAGGTGTCAACGACTATCTAACATTGTAATCGACGTTGCGGGACTCGCCCTCAAATAGGGGTGGGGAAAGCTCCGACTACGCGTTCCACGAGGCTCGAATGGAGGAGGGGTATCCTCATTCAACTACGCCACCATCCGCGAAACTAATTCATTGAAACTAACCTTTTTTTTTTAGTTTGTTTATCTCATAAACAACTTTTAGAAAGTAAAATACAAAATTTAGAATAATATATTTATTTCCCAATAGATTCTAAACTATTTATCATACTTGTCTCAGCTGAATGATGTTGTCATTTGGCAATAAGCTAAATTTGGTGCAAGTACGCATACAAATTAATACAATATTACATCGCTTAAAAGAGCATTAAAAATAAATAACAGATCGCTTTAAAAGGTTAAGTCTTGGATCTTCTCATTGCAATTTGCAGTCGCACTGTTGAAATAAGATAATTTAAAAATCAATCTGCACAATCTCATCATTAACTTGAACTTGATCCTTTTTTATAAAGTTCTCCATTACATCATTGTAATATAAACTCTAAGTTCAAGTGATTAAACTTTTTCTCTCATTTATAAACTCAACACATCCATACATACTTCTTCAAATAAGCATATACAAATCTATATATATCCTCTCGTTGTGGGAGCTATTTTTTGGTCGAATTAGAAAGAAAGATGTTAAAAAATACTTTTAGTCCCTGTACTTTCACCAAAGTAACGATTTAGTCCCTCAACTTTAATTTGTAACGATTTAGTCATTGTACTTTCAAATTGACAACAATTTAGTTCTCGAACTTTAATACGTAACAATTTAGTCCTTGTAATTTAAAGTTTGTAACGATTTAGTCTTATTGTGAATTTTTTTGCTAAGTTCCTTATATATATAGATTGATAAACTAATTGAAGGGGAACCAAATATGTTTATAAATTAGAAATATTAAATTGTTATATGATAAGATTTTACACTTAATTTTAATAATTTTTTTACGATAGAGACTAAATTATTACAAAGTTTAAACTATAGAGACTAAATTATTAAAAACTAAATTTTATGGACTAAATTATTACTTTAATAAAAGTACAAGGACTAAATTATTACAGACTAAAATTTAGGGATTAAATTATTATTTTAGTGAAAGTAAAAGACCAAAATATTTTTTTTAATCAAAGAAATAATAGATCTTTGCAGATATCTCCAACTTTGTGATGACATCATAGTCTTAACATCATCTTGGTCTTCCAAATCTAACCTATTTTGTAATTACGATGTTTGCTCGCTTAATCGGAGTGCTTTCATATATCTCTCATTTGGTATGTTCCAGCTCGCACATTTTTTAATGAAATAGTTATGGTATCTCTTAATATATATATATAGCATTTTTTTACCTTTAAAAACACAAAAAACTTACATCTAAAAAAGTTGTGTTTTCAACTTTGAGAAGGAAAAAGAAAAGGCCTAAAGTCTACTGTGGCTATAAAAAGAGATTTTTTTAAGTTTAGGGTTCTTTCCATTTTCTTGTATTGATCAAATATTATCGACAACCGCTATTTTTGAACTCTTGTAGCGATCTTTCCATAAAGATTTTTGAAAATTTTACATGTGTCTTCTCTCCTTTCGATTATTTTAATCTCATTTGTTGATAATATGGCACAAAAACCATATGGGTGGTTGAATATACAGATCTCCACTTTTGTTGGGTTTTGACTTGTGTCTCTCTTGGCTTTGGCTTAGGTTGGTGGATATGACGAACATCGACCCTTTACCCTACAAGTCTTCATAATCTTGACGAGAGAGACAGAGAGAGAGAGAGAGAGAGAGAGAGAGAGAAATATACAAAACTTGGAAAATACGAAAATGTGTACGATTACACTTTAAGCATTCAGTACAATATCTTGTTTGAGTATTTTTAAGAAACAAGAGAGTTCAAATAGTCATTTTCTTGGGACAATTTAGGACAACAAGTTGATTAATTCACATGCCATTGCCAAGTGTCCAAAGAGCAAAAAACAATATATAAAACATAAAAAAAGAAAAAAAAATTACTTTGAAGACACTACAAAACAAGTATCATTTGACCAGGTATAAAATAAAAGACAACGATCCTTTGAAATAAAACTTTGCAGCTCAACTACAAAAATAACACTTGCTAAGTTCCTACGGTGTCCCATCTGTCTTAACTATGCAAAACCAACCACGTAAGAGTTTTGATTGTTGGGGTTTTTCCCAAAACATTTCATTGTTTCATTATATAATTCTTTTTTTTTTTTTTTTTATAATTTTAAGGATATGGATAAGGTGGAGAAGTTGAAGAGATGAATGTTGCAATTGTAAGTTAGGGTTAATTTTGTCGAGGGGAGAGGTGGCTTAGGAAAGCTTTTAATTTTATTATTGCTTGTATCACTTGAGAATATTCATTTCTTAAGGTTTCGGATATTCAATTTTTGGGTCTATTTTAACTTCTTTTTTAAAAGGAAAAAAAGAAAAACAAATTACTGGTTGTAATTCCAACCATTTTTTTTTTTTTTAGAAAAGTGGGTTTTTATATTAACTCTGGGTTAAAATACTAGTTTGATCTCTATAATTTCAACTTTGGTTCATTTTGGTCTTTGTACTTTCAATTTTGATTCATTTTAGTCCCTATACTTTCAAAATATTCATTTTGGTCCAATAATGTTATTTTTAATCTCGTTTTTCTATCACAATTTCAACATGACATTACAATCCATATATTTTTTAACGTAATTTAAACGTTATTTTATACTAAAGGATTTCCGTTATGTGTAAAGTTTGTGTTAAAAAATTGTAAAGAGTAACTAAAATGATCTCTTTTTAAAAGTAAATGGATCAAAATGAACATTTTCAAAGTACATGAACTAAAATGAACCAAAACTAAAGATATAAAGACCAAAATGAATATTTTCAAAGTACATGGACTAAAATAAACCAAGACTCAAAGTACCGGGGACTAAAATAACATTTTAACCTTAATGTATAATTAGTTTAGATTTTGTTTTGATATCATAAACATTTGAATGTTTTTAATACATAAACAATGTATATAGAAAACCCATTTAAAAATTTTTTCATTAGGAATCATCCAACACATAAATTTAACATGGCACGTTTCCTTTTTTGGTTATTTTGTCAATTTATCTACACAAAGATATATCACATATGAAAATTGTTTGAGGCCAAAATTAATCCTTTAGAGTTAAGGACTAAAATAAAACATTTGATCATAAGTATTATGTTTAATTATATGTCCGATGATGAATAGCTATTCGAAACAACTTTACCATTCAATTTATTCAAGTTTCATTTAAAAAATCTTCGTTAAAAAAATGGTGTCTTTGTTGTCACTTGCTGTTTTTATGTACTGAGAGCTATGTATAGGCACAACTTTTTTTATTGCAATTTTTGGGGTATAACTTATAAGTGAGTTGCTTCTCGATGCTTATTTGTGAATGATCAAATCATAACCGACTAAAATAAACTCCAAATATAAATGGTTCTTTTTTTTATATATATATATTTTAAAATTAGATAAATTCTACTTGGTTTCGTTTGGATACTTTTTTTTCCATTTCTTGCTCTTACCATAATACTTGAGTATCCCCTAATTTCTTTATTTGTACATGCTCTGATATCATGCCTTCTTACACATTTTCCATTTTTTTTCCCTTAGTCAAAACCCCCCTTTTAAAATCTCGTCTTATAATATATTTTGGTATTTTTATCTCCCAACTAATTTCCAACAATTAGTTGGTATTTTTGATGTCTTGTCCTCCAAATTTCAAATTCTTTTAAATTATGATATATCTATCGTCCCTCAAAATTTAATTGATTAATATCTTTTTATGTAATTCGTATGTTCTTCCCTTATCTTCTTCCAGTTTTATTTTACATATATTACAAATAAATGAGAGAAATTCAAAAGTTAATTATAAGGCGTAAAGAAAAACCAATATCTGACTACTCAGGTTATGTAACACTTTTGAAGGAACTACATTGATTTAATTTTGTCCGACCTAAAACTAGGTGCCATACTTTAAAAATCAAGCAATCCCCAATAGGAATTGTGGATATATCTTTCTAGCTATATGAGAGAGAAGGAAAGGAAACACAAAAAGGCATCTTGCATTGAATTGGATAACACACCAAAATAAAAATAATAATAGGAAACTTTTTTAATACAAAAAAGTGCATAGAGATTATATTAAAGAGCATTTCTTAGTATACTTTTCTATTTTCTTTTGTTAATTTTGTTTAAGAATATGGCATGAATTATTTTACCCCTAAAAAATTACAAACTTTCCCACCCACCATCCCACTTATGTTAATGATGAAGTATTCAATTTCAAAGTACATTGGCGTCATCTTTAGCTCAAACACCATTAACCCACATCAAAAAGCGACCCTTCAGCTACCAAATTGAATTTCTTTTTTTTTTTCTTTCTCATTAACAAATTATTAACTTAGGGCAACTATTTATGCTCTACTTTTTTATTTTTAAATGAGTAAAATCCACTTTCATTGATTATGTCTTTAACTACGCCATTAGTGGGTAATGCAATCGTCATTAATCTCACTTGGTTTTCTAATTTTTATTCTTCGATTATTATGGTCCATACTTAGCAAAATTATATACATATAATGGGAAGGCCGACAAGAACTTTGAAATTAGAATTTCGAAACAGCTAAGAATTGAACATAATCAATTATGGTATGTGGGAATTGGAAATCAATCAATTCAATTTAAAATTTTTGAGGAAGCAAATTGGAAAAGACATTCCTAGGGGTGGATTCTTGGGATTTTAATTGCATTGATTTTCAAGGAAAAGTACATATCAACTTGGAGTTTAAATGTTTATATGATTGTTGGTGGGAAAACAACACCACAGTGTGATGAATTTAATTTTAGAGGTCTTTTCTTTGGTGGACTGAAAAAGAGATATTCAGAGAATCTAATTCAATTAATCATCAAATAAATCAAGCAGGTGAAACCCTAGTTTGAAATTGTTTCTTATTTTCTCAAATTTCTTCTTTAAAAAAATGCCCTTTTTTCTTGCATTTCTTGAAGTTGGTTTTGGTTTTGGTTTGAAACTTTTGCCATCATAACTCGAAATTCAATTTAATATGATCAAGAACCCCACCGGCCATCCCAAAAACATTAAATGCTAATAGTTTTGATTTTGGCTTTAATTTAATGTTTTTTCAAAAAAAAAATAATAATAATAAGTTAACAAGTTTGATGTATAAAAGTTGTAAATTTGAATGAATCTAAAGATCGAGGATATGTAGGTGAAGTTTTAACCTAACGTATAAGTCCAAAAATTGGAAAGTTTGAGCTTTCCATAACTAGTGTTTGAGTTCGTATTGTGAATGAGTACCAAAAACCAAAATTTTATAAAATGTATTTGGCTCTTAAACTTGAGTTTATATGACCTATAGAGATAATACACATATGTTAATTTAAGATAAGTAAATTTTTATGATAAATATGGGTTCGACTTCTTTTTTAACTTTCCGTTGATCGAAACTAAAATTGGTAGGTCAAAATGATTTTAAAACGAAGGATAGCAGAATCATATTTTAGATGGAAATAAAGATTAATAAATCATGTTTGAACATTTAAGGGTAAAAAAAAATTAAGAGATTGGTGGTGTTGTTATGGAAAGATGAAGAAAAAATAAGGAGTGGTCAATGGGCGTGTTGACTAGAGGTTTTGAGTTGAGTAAGAGTTGGCTGTGAGGGAGAAGGATAGATCACCAACGAGGTTTGATTGGACGTGTGAAGAGAAGGTCAACTTCTGGTGTTCAGTTTTTTCTACGCAAAGAAGAGATTTGATTGGAGGGCAAGTCCGAGATGGGTGACTCGTCATTTTCTCAAGGTCACGCCTGGTCTTACCTCAACTCAATGTATAAATCACATCGTTTTGAACATAGTTCGACTAGTTAAGACATATATCATCGATAAAAAATCAAATTTATATAAATTATTACCTTATTTGACATGTTTTTTATTCTACGCGTGGTAATGAGATTGGTGTTTTTTGTTTAGTTAACTAAGTTACTTAACTTTATTAAGATCTAGAGCTCATTGAAAAAAAAAATAAGGGAACAGGGTGGCTTTTCAAGTGAAAAAAAAAATGGTTTGGAAACTAGCGTCAGGTTTAACCAAATTCATAGGGATCAAATATAAATTCGAAAGACCAAATTGAGATTAAATTCAAGCTATTGAACAAAATTGAAACTTTTTAGATTATATGGAGCCAATTAAAATTAAGTCCAAAATATAGAGAAGGGAATATCGATAATGATTTTTTCACTAATTAAATTTGTATTTTGTTTGAAATAATAAGATTGGAATATTTTTGAGAAGTAAGGTTGTTTAGCTTCCTTCATTATAGTATATTATATCTTTAGAATGGAGTCTGGAAAACAAGACAGAACAAGATAATAAAAATGCAGCTAAAAACGAGCATAACTTAGTGATAATTGATATATATCTTCAACTAAGTGGTTATCAATTTGATCTTCCACCCTCATATGTTGTACTAAAAAACGGTAATAAAATGTATCACATATCATATTACAACATATTTTAGATGGATTTATGATATATATTTGCAGATTTTGTCATTCATTTAAATATGGAGATATGAATTGCAAAATTTTCAAATTAAAAATTCACAATTATACCAAACACAAAAATTAAAAAAATAATTAAAAAAAAACGATATGATTAGCCTATGGAGACTTTATTAACCAACTTAAACAACTTCCTTGACTTATGCTCAATCAAAATTTGACTTAGATTTGACATGAGGTGTGATTGACAAGCTAAGCCATTCAATACGACTATTTTCCTCAATGATTTGTGACAACAAATAAAAATATATAAAATTAAAATCCTATATATTCTATCCAATTCAATCTATAATAAACTTATTTAGGTATCTTTAATGGGATCTTTTTCTCTAAATAAATATAATTTTGAGCTATTGTAATAGGTTAAAATATGTATTGAAGCGAATCATTATCAGTTTTAAATTATAAATAATAAATTGTTTCAAATTAAAGTTTAGAGACTAAATTGTTATTAAAATAAAAGTACAAATACCAAATGTGTTTTTTAACTTAATTCTGTTTTATTTATAATAAAGTTACTTATGCTTATATTTTTTTTAACTTCATTTTTCTTCAATAACAACTCTAAATTTTTAGAAAATAAATTTCTAAGTTTTAAAGACACATAACATGACTCGAGGTACTTATCTAAATTTAGTATTCATAGATAGATAAGTAGGTATTCAAGGTACTAATTTTCATGTCAATATGTGTGTAATTCAGTGGAATTTTTATGTTGCAGATTTAATCTTCCATCTAAATATTTGTTGTAGTTTAAATAGTACTACCTATTTACCATTTTTATTCAAAATTGATGATTAAAAATTTCGTTTCGGATACACTGAATTGCTAATTTATTATTATTATTACATTGCATAATAAAAAGGAATACATTTGTGAAAAAGTTTTAACAAGAGCGGGGCAATTTTGTAAAGTGGATTCGTTGAAAGGTTAGTTGTGAAAGAAATTCAGTAAAGAAATAGTACGACCCAGGCCCACGTCCATCGTTAGAACTCGTTAGAAGGTTCTGCTTAAACCTAGGCCCAGGCCCATAAATATACCAACAAAAAGAAAAAGAAAAAGAAAACAGTTAAAAACTATCCATTTATTCCAATAGTTGAGCTTAATTTATGTTTATTTTTGGGTTTCTGCTTAGTGCTATAACAAACCTTATTCCCTTCTAGCTCCCGACCATTGATACGTATATGATTTGTTGGAAATTTATTTTCATAATTGAATTGTTAGGTTGTATCTCATTTATAAAGTTTGTAGTGTTTTTTTTTTATGTTTATTTATTTTAGATGCTGAATGTTTCTGTTATCTTATTGATAGGTTTGTTTGTCTCGTATCTTTTCCGTTTCTTTCAATGCTTCGACCCAAAGCAATAGCTTAATGCTAGTTCTGTGAATAAAGTGGCAATGGCTGCACTCGAACTCACTCAAGAATGGGACGACAATGGTTTGTCGACTAAGTTCATGCTGATTTTGGATGTTGTACATTAGAATCCTTAAGCACTACCATGAATACTATCGTGCTAACTGTTGGGATTGGTGGAGTCAAAACAACGTCGGAACGACCTAGGAAAGAGTCGGGATCGAGCTGGGATGCGTCGCATGATGAAAACAGGGAAGAAGCGAGCGCTGTAGGCCACTCGGGCCGAGGAGGTAGCGTCGCGACACTGTCCAGATGGTGAACATGGGCGAACTTTTTCGTCCGTAGCACCATGGCGCTGTTTCGATATTTATAAATATGCAGCCTCAGGTTTTAGGGTTTTACCAGTTGAAAAAGGGTTATTGTCCAGTCGATTTTGAGCCGTTTTTCAGAGGGTTTCGTGGCAGTTTCAAGGGGGAGGCTCGGGCATTGGCAGAGGCATTAAGGCTCATTTAGATCAACGCATTCGGGCTAATTAGATCTTGATTATTGTGAGTTTTTCATTCCTGTTCCTAAGTATTAATTGTGTAAAATACTTAGAAGCTATGAGGTTTTTGTTGAGACCTCTAGAGGATATTCTGGGAGAATTATTGTATCAAATTTTAAACTATATTTGTGAATTACTCACATCTAAGTGGAAGACTAGATGTAACCTTTAATGATAAACCAATATAATTTGCTGTATCTTATTCTTGTTCTTTAGTTGTGTTGGATATTTTATATGGAATAAGAAATTATTTAGGTCAATCAATTTCCCAACATGATCGACATGTTGTTATCCTCCCTTAAAGCACTTGCAACATATCTAGCTTCCTACCTATAGACGGTTCCTTATTCTCAGATTATGAGATGATATCTTTTTCTTGCAACATACAAATATAGAAAGCAAATAGTGTACTCAACCTAACTAAATTTATAATTTAACGAAGTCTGGACGGTTACGATTCCCGCCAGGGCGAGCTTGGTGCGGTTCCATTCGGATAACGCAGAGTGAGAGGAGGGCCAGAAACCAGCGGCTGAGAACTCCGACTTTTCATTTTCTCTATTTTGCAGCCCCCGTCAATGGCCGCTCTGAGTCTCGGCCTAACGGCCACCAGAATACGTGTTTCCACCAGTTCGATTCCCGCCCGCTCTCGTCCCAACACCATAACCTGCGTCTCATGGGTACCTTATCTTTCTAATGTTCTCTCTTTTTTCTTTTCACAATTTCAGCAATTTTCCTTTTGTTATGGGAAATTTTGTTCGATTCAGGACCCAGAAGGCCTATTCGGACGGCCTCAGACCGGCCACATCGCTCGAATGGAGTTCAAGAGGCGACTGGAGAAGGACGCCGAAGCTCGCGAGGCCTTCGAGCGCCAAGTCCGGGAAGAGAAAGAGCGCCGCAGAGCGCTTCGAGAGGTGTTTCTACCAATTGGGTTTTTCAATTTCATGCTTTTTCTCAATTGGGTTTTGTTTATTTCAAAATTTTAGTGTTCCCTGCTTGCGAGTACCGATTGTGGTTGTTATCTGTTTTCTGAATAGTCTCGTGAAATTCCGGACAATTTGGCCGACCTGGTCGAGTATTTTCTCGATACTGAAGCTCAGGATATTGAATTTGAAATTGCCAGGTTGAGGCCCAGGTTAGTGATTGAAAGACGAATTCTAATTTTTTTTTCTCTTTTTTCCCCAGTTCAGTAAGCTTGAATCTGATCTTGTTATTTGAATTTGAAATGAATTGATGATGCAAATTGACCAATTAATTGTATCAAACTTTCTGATGTGTTTGTGGAATTGAAGCTCTGTTTTCATTTTGACATGCATTATATGGCAGACTGACCGAGGAGTTTTTTTCACACTTGAAATTTGAGCTGGGTCAGCTTAGATTTTCTGTTTCAAAAACTGAGGTTTATTCTTTAACATGTTTTTCTATTTCCTATAATCTAGCGCACAAATAACGAATCAATTCTGAATCTCTGATGGTTGTTTTAGGCTATGGAAGATAGAGAGATAGAGTTGGAAGCACTACAGAAAGCACTTGAAGAAGGAACAGGTTTGTTTGAGACCTTCAATTTTTGTCCTAGAACGATGCCAATATAAAACTTAGTAACTTACATACTTCATTTTCTGTTACAGAAGCCTATGATAAAATGCAAGGTGAACTGGTAAAAGCAAGGCAAAGCTTAACCAAAATTTTAACATCAAAGGATGTAAAAGCTACCGTATGTACTTTGTTTCTCTTTCCATTCTGCTGTTTCTCGAGTTCTGCCTCAGAATAACAGATTCTGCAACCAAAATGCTAATGTCGACGCTTTTTCGTTTGCAGTTGTTAGACATGGTCGAGCGAAACGAGCTCAATAGATCGTTACTGGCCCTTCTCGACGAAAATATAGTGAATGCACAAAGGGGTGACCAGGTAATTCCAAGAACCTTTAAATTCATTTCTTAGTCATTTTGATCTCTGGCTTACAAAACAAAGTGAAGAGAGGAGGGGCATTGCTCCCCTAGTATAATTCAAGATGAGTTTAAAAGTGTTGAGAATTCATATATATGAATTAAATTTACCAATCCGTTAAGTTTTTGGATTAAGTGGTGATTGTTTCACCAAATACGTTTGAATCTTCATTAACAATCTACAGAAGGAAGCTGCTGCTTTCATGGAGAAGATCCGAGGGGCTGTTCTAAAGTACATGACAACTTAGAAGTCCTGAGGTACAGATTTAGAACTCTCCCTGTTTCTTCTCCTCAATCTTTGATTTTGTCGGGGAATAATTCTAAAAATTAGTCTCCAATATTTACTAAAATCATAGAAAAAGTCCATGTTCATTACATGATGTTGTAAATTGTTTGAAATATAAAAATATTTATGCTTTACTGAAGATTTGTGGTATTTTCTACTCTATTTGTGTTTGTGTCAAAGAAGGTGAAGCAACAGTCTTAAGGGTCGTTTGGCCCATGGGTTTGACATCCTAAGCCGAACCCATGTTTGCCCCTAAGGTATCGGTTTCCAAATTTTAACCCATGGGTTGAATAGTATTTATTATTCAACTCCATGGCATAAGGGAGGTGGGCCTTATGCCTCTCATCCTCCCTCTTCAGCAGCTCGGCTTTGGCTTCAACCTCGGCCCTCAGTATATCCACCTCGCTCCGAGCCTTCAGCAGCTCGCCCTTGAGCGTAGTGGCAGCCTCCAAGGCAGCAGAGGAGTTCTCCCTCTCCTTCGCTGCCAAGGCCTCCCTTCCATCCAGCTCGGCCTTGATCATGACTGCTGAATGGATGGAGGCAGTGAACGCCTGCAAGACATAAAAGGCAAGTTCAGGTCAGATCGAGCTATAATACGAGAAAATAAAAGTGTAGGGGTAGATCTTACCTCAACAGCGTGGTCGATGGTCCGTTGCAGCACGGACCCCGGATCACTTACAAACTTGGACGCTCTCCTGAGACAGCGATCCAAGCATGAAGCCGAGATGCGTGACACTTGGTCCTTCACCCCGGAGCTCGACGGTTCCACTCTGAACCGCATCTTCACGTCGGAAGTTCCCCCCATCCGAGCTTCAGGGTCGTCTACGAGGTCGGCGTGGCTTGAAGGCAGGGGGCCACGAGGTCCAACCTCCAAGGAGGAGGTGGTCTTCTTCTTTTTCTTC
>NW_019104652.1:204050-217048 GCF_001995035.1 Momordica charantia
TAGAGAACGGAGAAGCACCCGCCGGAGATATCTCTTCGGAAACGCGACCGGAAGCTTGATGATGGAGAAAAGGTTTTGTCGCAGCGGTGAAGAAGGAGAAAACAACATGAAGAGGTTACGAAATCTTGGGTTTCTAAAAATCCCAATTTTTGAATTTTGAATTTGCTTGATTTTAGGGATTTCATATATCTTAATAAATATTTACCAATTTCATATTTTATTAATGATTTAATATTGAGATGGATATATTAGTAATTTCTATTATGGGTACCATCTATTTTGGAAATTATGTTAGACAAAAGTGTAAATTCTAGTACTTTCAATCCTTTTATGTAATTAGGTCTCCTAAATAGACCATGCTAATCCCTAAAATAGAAGACTATAATAATTTGGGCTCTGGCCCAATAACCTTCAATTATTTTTCCTTCTTTTGTCTCCAATTCCAACAATCTCCCACCTAGAGACAAAATAACAATTTCACCTCCCACTGCAACAACAATGTTCCATCATCTTGGCAACCTCAACAAGACTCAGTTCTAACTGCACCAATAGTGATTGACTCAACAACTGCTCGGCCCCATTCAAGCTCTGTCTGTGATTGCCCCGAGACTAAGCAATCCAACGTGGTTTTGTCTCCCAGACATTAGAGACACAGCCACGTGCTCCCTTTGCGAAGCTCGCCCATTCAAAGCCCTAAAGTTCCAAGCTCGATCTAAGTGGTCCCATTCGCTTCCTTTTTCTATGGAACCCAACGATCTCCGAAAGAAGATTCCCTTGATGAATTGGAGCCCCACCCAAGTCTGTTGCCTTTCTAGAGACATCACCCTTACTGTAGTATTCTCCCTTGATGCACTCTCTTGCCTATGCGACTTCATCAGCTCGCCAAACCATCTGACAACTGGGGCTTGAAACCGACAACCTATTGAACACCTCATAGCAAATTCTTCTGATCTGTCATGGTTGTCAATGCTGCCCACTGGTCTAAAGTTTTCCCTGGACTTCCTCAGATAAGACGGCATCACAAATAGCTGAAAAACCTACTCACCGAGGTTTCCTCCTCCATGTGGATATTAAAATACTTCGAACATTCATCGACAAAGACCATTCAAACTGAAATTCTCTCCGGTGAACTTTAGTAGGGTGGAGGATCGAACTCACAACCTGAGATATATGTCAATTACTGTTGAGCTATACTTGCTTTGGCGCTTTGATACTATCCTTATTATATTATATGAACTTTTTAGGCAGACCAAGCTTAGTCCAGATCTCATTTTTTAACCGGGTGTTCTAAAACCTATTAGAATTAACCATAGTTTATTAATTATAGTTTAATCTTGATTGTTTGATAGTTTAGTTTACAATTCAATTTGTTACTATAAAACTTGGTTGTATATACAAATTAAAGAAGCCTTATAACTAGAGTTTAATCTTGATTGTTTGATAGTTTAGTTTACAATTGAATTTGTTACTATAAAACTTGGTTGTATATACAAATTAAAGAAGCCTTATATATGATAACAGAAACGGTAGCATTTTTAATATTCATAAAGTTCTATCCAAACCAATAAATAACGAGAGAAGTAAGGTATATTTTAGACTCCGCCGATGTACCACATCCTCCTCATATTGTATGTGGCCGGCACACGTGCGAGTGATTTGAGGTTGAAGTTTGGAGTTGGGAGGGAAAGGCTTCCCAATCCCATCTATAATATGCGGTGTGGAATTGGAAGCTATGTGGCACCTTCCAAACCTGCCCCTTCGAGGCCATTGCTCCTGCCCCACCAGTTACTTTTTGACACTTCTGCCCATACTTGCAATCCAAATTACGAAATTTCCACAAACAATTATATAAGCTTAAGTAAAAATATACTTTTTTTTCGGCAACGAGAGTTTTAAAAACCTATGTTCAAGGTAATACTAGAAAAGTATATCTTATTATACTGATGTGTCAGAGATTTACTTTACTAAATTAAACACCAAAAAAAAAAAATTATTAGTTAGGGCGATTAGGTTATTATTGTAATTGTAGAGGGTAGTTTGCGGAGAAACAAATTCTAAAATTCAGAATTTGGAGATGTTATCTACTGGTTGTAATCCGAAGAAAACTTAGCCGCTCACTTTCACGAACTCAGAAACTCCACCGTTCTCTGCTCTGTTCCAAATCTCCGAGAGAGAGAGCGGAGAAATCGGAAGACGATAATGGCGGCAGAGTCTGTGAGAGCGGCTTCTTCAGTCTGCAATTTCAATGGCTCTCAGAGAAGGCCCACAACGCCTCTCCCTCGAACTCCCTTTCTCCTTCGTTCTTCCCGACCCTCTTCTTCCTTTTCTCTGTCTTCGCGCTCCCAATTCTTTGGAACAAATCTTCGTTTCAGCTCATTGGCTTCGTCCCAGCTCTGTAATTCACGCCACCAGAACAGACGCAACCTCTCTGTCTTTGCCATGGCCGCCGAAGGTATTCTTTCTTGTCCTTCAATTGCGAGTTTTTCAATTTTAAGATGAAATTTGTCAGCACTGAATTGGGGAAGCTCCTTTGCTATTAACTGGACTATTTACATGTTCTCAATATTCTTTGAATTTTCTATTTGAATAGCTTTGGGTATGGAAAGAAGCTCAAATTCAATGTGTGTTTCTGTTGATACCCGTTTGATATTTTAAAATTAAAAAAACCCTAGCTATTTTTCTGCTTATTACCAGAATTGGACGTGTTCTGAAGTTTTAGGACTATTTGACTCTTAGCTATTGGTTTCAATTTCCTTGCTTTTAATTTCTGCACGGGTGAGTCCATAATGAAATTTGGTTAAGTTATGAAAAATTTGAAACTATATAGCCTTGGTTCTAATTTTGCTGAAGTTTTTGGAAGTACTGACTTTTCTAGTTTAATGCTTTATAACACAACTGCCCACTCTTTCACAATTGCAAGCTATCTAAGGAAGCTTCCCAATAGGGATATACTTATTTTTTCACCTTTTGTTTGCAGATGGAAAGCGCTCGGTCCCGCTTGAAGATTATAGGAACATTGGAATTATGGCTCACATTGATGCCGGTAAGACGACTACCACCGAACGTATTCTATACTACACAGGAAGGAACTACAAGATAGGGGAAGTGCATGAGGGAACAGCTACAATGGACTGGATGGAGCAAGAACAAGAAAGAGGAATTACCATTACTTCTGCTGCAACTACGACATTTTGGAACAAACACCGGATCAATATTATTGATACTCCGGGTCATGTTGATTTTACCCTTGAGGTGGAGCGGGCTCTTAGAGTATTGGATGGAGCGATATGCCTATTCGACAGTGTTGCTGGAGTTGAACCGCAATCTGAGACTGTGTGGAGGCAGGCTGACAAGTATGGAGTGCCCAGAATTTGCTTCGTCAACAAAATGGATCGCCTCGGAGCAAACTTTTTCCGAACAAGAGACATGATTGTGACGAATCTGGGTGCTAAGCCGCTTGTTATCCAATTACCGATTGGCTCTGAAGATAATTTTAAGGGTGTTATTGATCTCGTGAGGATGAAAGCTATTGTTTGGTCAGGAGAAGAGTTGGGTGCAAAGTTTGCTTATGAAGATATTCCAGAAGACCTTCAGAAACTCGCTGAAGACTATCGGGCGCAGATGATTGAAACTATTGTTGACTTGGACGATCAAGTCATGGAGAACTATTTAGAAGGAATTGAACCTGATGAGCCTACCATTAAGAAACTGATTCGGAAGGGGACAATATCTGCTTCTTTTGTTCCTGTATTGTGTGGCTCAGCTTTCAAAAACAAAGGGGTTCAACCATTACTTGACGCTGTTGTGGATTATTTGCCTTCACCGGTTGACTTGCCGCCCATGAAGGGAACCGATCCGGAGAACCCTGAAGTGACAGTTGAGAGGGCTGCCAGTGATGATGAACCATTTTCTGGACTAGCTTTCAAGATCATGAGCGATTCATTTGTAGGATCCCTAACATTTGTGAGAGTATATGCCGGGAAACTCTCTGCAGGATCTTACGTATTGAACTCGAGCAAAGGAAAGAAAGAGAGGATTGGTAGACTTCTAGAAATGCATGCAAACAGCAGAGAGGATGTAAAGGTAGCCCTTGCAGGGGATATTGTCGCTCTAGCCGGTCTCAAGGACACCATTACTGGTGAAACCCTGTGCGACCCGGAGAATCCTATCGTACTTGAAAGGATGGACTTCCCTGATCCTGTAATTAAGGTTGCGATCGAGCCCAAAACTAAAGCTGATGTCGATAAGATGGCGACTGGTTTGATTAAGCTGGCTCAAGAAGACCCTTCGTTCCACTTCTCGCGGGATGAAGAGATCAACCAGACTGTGATTGAAGGCATGGGAGAGTTGCATCTTGAAATCATTGTTGACAGACTCAAGAGGGAATTTAAGGTTTGTTGCTTGACATTTTACTCCTAATGAAGACAATCATTATTGCTTGAAAGTATACTTTTGTAAGAGCCCAGTTAACGGTAAAATTGATTTTTTTGATTGCTTGGTTTAAACAGGTTGAAGCTAATGTGGGTGCACCGCAAGTAAACTACAGAGAGAGTATTTCGAAAATTTCTGAAGTGAAGTATGTGCACAAGAAACAATCTGGTGGTCAAGGACAGTTTGCTGACATTACCGTGCGGTTCGAACCGATGGATGCAGGAAGTGGATACGAGTTCAAAAGTGAAATCAAAGGAGGAGCAGTGCCAAAAGAATACATTCCGGGAGTGGTGAAGGGATTGGAAGAGTGTATGAGCAATGGTGTTCTGGCTGGCTTTCCCGTGGTTGACGTTCGCGCTGTGCTAGTCGATGGTTCGTACCATGATGTAGATTCAAGCGTCTTGGCCTTTCAACTTGCAGCCCGGGGAGCTTTCAGGGAAGGGATGAGGAAAGCAGGTCCTAGAATGCTCGAACCAGTCATGAAAGTCGAAGTTGTCACCCCTGAGGAGCATCTCGGAGACGTAATTGGAGACCTCAACTCCAGGAGAGGCCAGATAAACAGCTTTGGTGACAAGCCCGGCGGTCTCAAGGTATGCCACAAACCTATCCCCTCTTTCCATAATGCACATGATCACTTCTTTTCATCAATCAACTATCACGCCCTCAATACAGCATCTGGTTGAAAAAGTTTCGAACGAATGCAGGTCGTGGACGCGCTGGTTCCTCTGGCCGAGATGTTCCAATACGTCAGTACGCTAAGAGGGATGACAAAAGGCAGAGCCTCATACACAATGCAGTTAGCCAAGTTTGAAGTTGTCCCTCAGCACATCCAGAACGAGCTGGCTGCCAAGGAGCAAGAAGTTGCGGCTTGATTTTGGTTCCTGTTTTGAAAAAACCTGCGATTCTTTGTCTGTTGGATGAGGGGTTTGGTGTTCTATTAGCTATTTTTATGCCATGTTTGTGCAAGGATTGGTGTTCTTGGATGGAAGATCTGAAGCGACATACAACAACAACGTTTAAATGTCTCTAACATTAAGCCCTCCTACAAAGGTGTAATTATTCAAATACTTGGCTGTTGATTTGTTAAATCCGACCCAAATGCGAACAATTTTGAATGTAATAATTAATTTCTTCATAACAAGCAAGAATGGCCATTTATATCCTTCTTGGAAGAACTACTTTAGATGAATTTAACGTTTTATGGAGTAATCCATGTTAGAAGACCAAAATTGTCTCACAAGGTTCAAGAAAGAAATGATTTCTTTTTTTTTTTAGAAATGATTTTAAATGTTATGATTTGAAATTTAAGAAAAGAAATGATTTTAAATGTTATGATTTGAAATTTGAGAAATGATTTATAGTGAGAAAGATTTTGAATGAATGTAATTTATTTTGTTTTGGAGCTTCATTGGAAAATAAAAAATTTACAATTATAAATTTTTAATCTTAGTTTATTAATTGAAAACTAAACTATAAAAGAAAATAAAAGGTTTACAAATACAAATTTTTCATCTTAGTTTATTAATTGAAAAGTGAAAACTAAACTATGACAGAAATAAATAAGTAATTTATTTTAATCAATCACAAGAAAATTGAATAAAACATAAATTACGGTAGACGAAGGTCGTGGTTAATAGCCACACGTTCTAACCAACTGAGCTACTCCAACCGACATATATTTGTTTATATTTTTTATTTATATAAAATTTACTGAACTATCAAATTAATATTAGAATAAAATACACTTTTGATGAATGAGTTTAAGGATAAGTTTTTATTTGGTCCCTAAGTTTCAAAAAGTGACATTTTGGTCCCCGGCCTTTAGAAAATGGTTCTCTTGAGCTTATTTGACCGTTAGATGACTAACGGAAAAATAACATGGTATAATTGAGTTGGCAAGTTTTAAATTACGTGACAATGTTAAATTATTTTATATTATTTGTATCTTATGTGTAATTGTTTTCTTTCTTTCTTTTTTTTTTCTCTCTTCCTCTTTCTCTTCCCTTCCTCTCTCCCTCTCAGGATCGGCTTAAGTATAGGCGAGCAAGGCGATCGCCTAAGGCTCCAAATTCTAAAAGGCCTCACATTTCTCATATATTAGTATGTATAATATAATATAATGTTGTTATCTATTTATTAGTTTTTAATTATTAATATACTTAAAAATATAAAATAATATATACCATGTTCTATTCAAATTAATAATAAATATACTTCTCTTGGAAAAAAAAATCTTTAATTAAATATAGATCTTTATAGAAAACCCATAATAAATTAGTCACATAAATTTATCTAGATTTTAATTTTTAATTTTTTTTGAAGGAAATGAAACTAAAGTCCAGCAAACTAAGAAAAAATATAAGATCGGGCATGAAGACCCCATTACATATGCAATCTATATGGCAAAAGAGACTATTAGAAGGCTCTTCACAAATATGTAAACCTAAGACAAGAAACACTGTTTGACTAGCAAGTCAATTTGTACAAGAATCGGCTTCACAATAAATTTGTCGGATACTAATCCTCCATTCTAGAAAAAAGAGGTTCTCAATATTTAAGACATAGACAAAAGAACTCTCGATTTTAATTTGATACCTTTCAAATTTTGTCATTTTTATCTTTCTCTTCATGTTTAAAACCTTTACAAATTTCGTTAAAAAAACTCAACCATAATATAACCTCTCAAAACACTCTCAAGTTTTAGATCGTTTGTATTCTTTCTCGTTTTATTTATTTTTTTCACAATTAAAAATTTTCGAATCCTCTTAAAAAACTCAACCATAAATATTTGCGGTAGATTATACTAATTTTAACTTAATTCCGCCTCTCCCCATTGTTTTTAATAAAAACCAAAGCTTCAAATTTGGATTATTCTATGTTTTTTAGTTCTATTTCTTTTATTTTTTTTAAAAAAATGTATTTCATATTGTTAGCTACGTAAATATTTGAGATTTGTTTAGATTTGCTTATTTGTATTAATATATAATATTAATGTATCCATAAAAAAATATGAATATAGATATGAAAACTTAAAAAAGATTAAAATATAAAAATTTATTGAATCTAAAAAAATTGAATATCAAAATATGTTATCAATAATTTTTTAATAATATAAAAATAGCAAAAGAAATGATAGGTATAAACTAATCAAAATATTAAAAGAAAACAGTAGATAATTATATTTTTTAAAATGGAGCATCTAATCAAAGTTCAACTAAAAAAATAGTCATATTAAATATCCCTTTCAAAGCTTTGCACCACGGATCATCTCGACGCACCCCTGCTCCTCTCCTTGGATTTAGTTGCTCCGTTTCTTACTTTCTCTCATCAACACACCAACAACGCCTCTCCTCTATAATATTGTATCTAATGACTTACAGATAGATAGCTACGCGAACATTTGGATCCAATGCGTCACCGGACCATCGAAGGTGCAAGCATTTGGATGTTAGATCTAGTGCGATCGCCGGTCCATCCCACATCTTCGTAATCTACCTCCGCCGCCCTCAAATCAACCCAGAACGATCAATCTACTCTGGAGCCTCGATACTGTTTCCATCTTCAAGGACATCGGCACCACCGTCGGGTTCTCGCCGACCTTCTTTACTCCGCCGTCGCCTCCTACCATCACCCCCGCGGACCATGGATCGTCCTTATTGTTGGCACTCTCTCTGAAAATTCCCCCATTCGAATTTTCTCTAACTGCAGTATCTGAAAGTTGAATTAATTTTTGGGGGAGAGGTAGCGGTGGTTTCGAATAGCTAGAGAAAGAAGAATCGGAGACGGAAGAGAGGGGGAAGAGGAAAAACGAAGAAGAAAAGATCCTAGTCAATAATTTTCTTCAAAATAAAAAGAAAAATATAACTCATCAAATAAAAATAATATAAAGTTATTTAATATTATTATGTCATTCAAAGTTTATCTAACTCAACTACGTCACATCATTTTTCCATTAGTCAACTAAGAGTCAAATGAGCTTAGAATCATTTTTCAAAGGTTAGGGATCAAATTGTATAAAAACTTATCCTCAAACTCAGAGACCAAAAGTGTATTTTACTCTTAATTTTAACTTTACCTATATCAATTTAAAAAAAGTTGCCTCCAAGTTGTTGTGCCTTTTTATATACTCTCCCTCCCTTTTATGATCCATTTACATAAATTAGGGCTCCTGTCAGACTCTCGCAAATAAAAATGAAGGTTAAGTCTTGAAAAATATCAAACAATAACAACAACTCACAACTCTATATCATCAAGAGAATGATGATTAATATTTTAAAAAAGAAAGAAAGAAAGAAGAAGAGAATGATGATTAAAAATTATATTTCAAAGAGTTCTTTTAGACAACTTAAAATTTGTAAGGGTTAAAATAAAACTTTATAAACTATAAGAATAAAATTGAAATTCTAAGTCAATAATTCAAGGGGACGTTATACTTTAGAAGTATTTTATACAATTTAACCTTTTGTGAAGTAACTTTGGAGGGAAGCCAGGATTTGAAGGTCTTTTACGCTGAGGCCACACAGAAACAGGTGTTGAAGGCATGGAGGATTTGGTCCCACCATTCCCCTGTCGTGTCGACCTCTGATTTTGCATGCTCTGCTTTCTTCCACCGCCGCTCCATCTTCAAATACTTCTTCTTAATCCCTTGTCTGCTTCTGATTCTCCATGGCGTCTCCGGCGACCTCCTCCTCTCTCTTTCTTCCACTTCTGCTTCTGGTGGCTCTGTTTCTCGCTTATGGCGGCGGCGGCGCTCAGGCGAAGAGGGTCATCCGCATGCCCACCGAGAGGGAAGAACCGGACGACGATGCCGTCGACAGAGAAGGAGGAACCAGATGGGCGGTTCTCGTCGCCGGTTCAAATGGGTTTGGAAATTACAGGCATCAGGTAGCTGCTCTGTTCTTTGCTCCATTATTTAAAAAGTTAAAATTGGGTTGAAGACAGAGTAGTAAAATGGGAAAAGGGGTTTTTGATTGCAATGGGAACAGGCGGATGTGTGCCATGCGTATCAGCTGCTGAGAAAAGGTGGAATAAAGGAAGAAAATATAGTGGTGTTTATGTACGATGATATAGCCTCGAATGTGCTCAATCCCAGGCCTGGAGTTTTAATCAATCACCCACAGGGTCAGGATGTCTATGCTGGCGTCCCCAAGGTACTTTTCTTTTCCTTTTCTTTTTCCCACTTGCCAAACACTAATTTTGAACCCAAAAATCTGAAGTAACTGATGCTGATGAGCTGAACCAGTTGTAAAGAAAGATACCCAAAAAGTAGGACTAAATGTTTGCTTTAAATCTGATAACGCCCTGTTTCGAATGACTACTTTGTTATGTTTGTGAGAATTGAGCATATAAACTTTGTTTCAACCCAATTCACTTTGTTAGGATAGAGCAATCTAAACAAGACTTAACTAATTTCCAAAAGGAAATACCAGTCGAGTAAGGGTCGGTTTGGTTCTACTATGATATGAAGATTACAATGAAATCTCATGTTCTACCACAACAATAGCTACCTTATTCCTAAGTACTACAACAATAGCTGCCTAGACTTTCACACTGGAAATCTTGCTAAACCCACGAGAACGGGCTATCTCCAAGATCTACAACCACCCCTCAACGCCACAAATTTGTAGTTTGTTGACTCTTTTCTTTGCCTTACGCCTGTGTCGCGACGCTTTGACTAGTGTCTCAATGTTGTTCTCGTTCCTCTGAGGCCTTGAATTCGCACAAAACTCCAACCCTTCTTAGATATGAAGACTTGTTTTGTCTCTCAAATTCTAACAGACCTTGTTTGTCATTTATGTTCTCTTTCTTATAAACGTTTTCAAAATCTACCTTCAAGAAGCCTTTAAAATCTTCTTTGTTTTTGAAATTTGGCTAATAAAGTAAACCTTCCTAAGAAAAATGGAAAAATAAATAAATTTTGAGGAAACAAACTTAATTTTTAGACAAAATTGATATCAGATAGATTTAGATTTAGGGTGTGTTTGGGAGTGATTTTGGTACGAACAAGTTAAAAAATTGATTTTTGGAATCACTAGATTACTGAAGTAAAAATCAATTGATACAAATTTATGGGGCCATTGGGCTTCCTGGTTATGGAGGTTAATGGTGGAACTATGCAGGATTACACAGGGAAACAGGTCACTGCCCAGAATCTTTATGCTGTGCTGCTTGGAAACAAGAGCGCTCTGAGTGGAGGAAGTGGGAAAGTTCTGGACAGCAAACCCAACGACCGGATTTTCTTGTTCTATTCCGACCACGGCGGTCCCGGAGTTCTCGGTCTGCAGGACTAAACTCTGTTTCATTTAAATTTTATCAGATTAAGCTCGACACTGATCATTTCCATATTTCCAGGAATGCCAAACTCGCCTTTTGTCTATGCCATGGACTTGATTCAAGTTTTGAAGAAGAAACATGCTGCTAAGGGCTACAAAGAGATGGTACAGAGAACAAGAAACAGTCCATTTCTCACCACTCTGAGATTGTTTAAACATTTTGTAATGTCACATTTTGCAGGTTATGTATATAGAAGCTTGCGAAAGTGGAAGTATTTTTGAGGGCATAATGCCAAAGGATTTGAACATATATGTAACCACAGCATCAAATGCTCAAGAGAGTAGCTTTGGAACTTACTGCCCGGGAATGCAGCCGTCGCCACCGCCCGAGTACATGACATGCTTAGGAGACTTGTATAGTGTTGCCTGGATGGAAGATAGGTAAAAAAAAAAAGCAAAAAAAACTTAACCCCATTTCTGATGCCATTCTGTTTTGTTTACTAATTTGTTCATCTTGTTTGCTAGTGAGACCCACAATCTGAAGAGGGAAACAATAGATCAACAATACCAGACTGTAAAGGCTCTGTTTTTTCTCTCAGCACATCTACCATTCTTGTTTCTTCATTATGATCACCACCCTTAAAACTTGTTGTGTTGTGTTGCAGGTGAAGAAAAGGACGTCAAATCCCATTGGCTTGAATGAAGGATCTCACGTGATGGAATATGGAAACTCGAGCATTAAAGCAGAGAAGCTGTACTTGTATCAGGGATTTGACCCTGCCTCCGTGAATTTGCCTCCTTTCAATGGTCACCCTCAAATGCGTATGCAGACGATTAACCAGAGAGATGCAGACCTTTTTTCCCTCTGGCAAAGGGTACAAACCAATTTTTGATTTTAGCTCAAGACGAGACCTCTGTTCTGATAATACTAAATTTAACTATTCAGGTTCTGTTTATAACTCTGTTTTTGTTTCTCAATCTCTTTCAGTACAGAAAACTTGGAGATGAAACAACCGAGAAAGCCCAGATTCTGCAGGAAATAAGAGAGACTGTGGCACACAGAGCTCACTTGGATGGAAGCATCAGAGTGATTGGATTCCTCCTGTTTGGACCAGAGGAGGGTTCGGGTTCGGGTTCGGGTTCAAACGTTCTTGATGATGTGAGACCTTCTGGCTCGCCGCTCGTGGACGATTGGGAGTGCCTGAAATCAATGGTACAATATTCAAGTTTGGATACTCAATTCTGGATTACTGAGAATTGGGAATGTGTGGTTTGTTGATGGTTGGGAAATTGAAATTGCAGGTGAGAGTGTTCGAGACCGAGTGCGGGCAGCTGACCCAATACGGGATGAAACACATGCGGGCATTCGCCAACATCTGTAACAGAGGGGTTTCGGAAGCTTGGATGAGGGAAGCTTCGATGGTGGCGTGCAACGGGCGCGGGCGTGATCCTTGGCGTCAAGGTGGTGGTTATAGTGCTTGAAAATGGAATGGATGGATCAGAACACCAATACCCATGTGTACAAAATGTGGCTGAATCTTGAAAGATTTTCATATTTCATTTGATAAGTGTGGGTGTGTGTGTTTTTAGTTCAGTTGGTTAGGGGTTACTGCATCGCCGATCATCAGTTGGTAGCTTTATAAGCTAGTTGAGTTGAATTAAAGTATTGACAGTAATTGTGTTTTATATATAAAAAGCAAATAACCAAGCATCTGTTTGTGTTTGGGGGAAGAATCAAAATGTGTTTAATTAGAGCATGGGGGTAAAGGAATTTGCTAATGGACCAATTGGTCTAAAGAGTGTCAATCTTGTCGTTTGGGCTTTGTATGGGTTATTATGCAAGTAATTTGAAAGTCCACATTCAATGACATGCGTGCTCGTACTTTAATCTAAATAGGGCCTTAACTAAGTATATGCTCGATCGAGCTAAGTTCTAGTTCAGATTGGTTTTTGACGTATTGTGAAAAGAAAAAGAAATTTAAAATGCACATCTTAAAATACATTTAATGAAATTATTTATATCATACAAAGAATCATTGAGATATGTCTCATGATTTTAGCATGATTGAAAAGTAATCTATTGTGTGATGATGTTGCCGGAAAACAAAATGAGTAAAATTAGGCCCATAACACAAAATGTCTAGATGCAATATCTTTTAGACTCTCCAGTGTCAGTCTGGCTATTGATTATAATTAAACTCCAGTTATAAAAATCATTTTAATTAATATTTAGTTTCAAGGTTATAAAATTTGTGGTTTGGTTTACCTTCGTTAATAATTTTTAACCTGCTAAAA
>NW_019104652.1:224188-242711 GCF_001995035.1 Momordica charantia
TTAGATTGCAATAGAAACGTTAACGTGGCTACTCTTAATTTTTTCAAAACATAATTGTTGCAGTGTCGAAGGAGATGGAAGAAAGATATATATAGTGGATAAATTTAGTGCTATCTCCACAATATATATTTTTTTTTTTGAAAAGATACCAGAACCATTTTATTAGGTATGTGAGAAATATACAAAATAGGGGAGGCTAAGTGAAAGCCCTCCAATTTAGAGAAATGGAAGGTATATCATAATTACATAATATCTTCGCAATATCAAATAACGAATTCGATTCATCCCAAGGGTCGTTGAGATCTCACCTCCAAGGAGCTGGATTGTAGTTAGGTAATCGAATTCTACTAGAAAATTGCTGCAATTTATGTTTCGAGCAAGATGAAGGCCTTCCAAAATTGTGCATGATTTAGCCAATAGAGGTGCATATGCTACCACGATGAAAATCGAACTCGTGGCATGAATTTCTCCCTTAGAATCGCAAATTTAATTTAATAAAGCCAATTTTTTAGGTTAAAGTTGCAAAGTTTAAACCATAAACTATATTTCATAACAATATTATCATTGGAATATTTTTGAAAACTATATAAATAAAATCAATTGCAGCTAACAAATCTCATAATTAATTTTGTCACTTTGATATATACACTATTGTCCTTATTATTTTGTCGATATAGATGATTTCTTTTTAATGTGTGGGCCAATCAGAGAAAGTAGGTTATTTAACTGATAAACCAAAATTTGCTAATTATAATTCTTGAGAAATTTACTCATGTAAAAAGTTTTTATAAATGTGCAAATTAAAGTTAATAAATCTTTATTATTTTTATTTCTATACTTTCATATACATGTGGAGATAACTAAGAACAGCATGTGATAAGAAAACATTCCCAGTCAAGTATAAGAAAAATTTACATTAATTATTAAAACCCTCAATAAATAATGAAAATAAACTCTTATATTTGAAGAGGGAGAAGATTCTGAAAAATTAGTTATGGAAGTCATAATTTGAGTGCAATTTAATAGTTGACCACCAAAATGGTGTTTGTTAAATCTTTAATCAATTACAACTTTAAATCATGATTATTGTTATTAATTGACATTTTTTCCCTTTAAAAAAGGGGAAGCAAAGGTTGATGCCACGCAAGCAGCGCGTGGGGCCTGAAATGACACTTGGCTCACGTGTGAGACTTTTGCTTCACTTCTGTACTTGCTAAGAAACAAAGCACAAGAAAACCCTAAAAAAAATGTTTTTCCTTTTTTTTTCTTTATTCCAAATAATACTTTTAATTATAAATGTTATCTTATTTAGTTAACATAGCATCTTGGATTAAATTAATAAGAAATATTTTTTAGTATAATAAATATAGGAATGTAAATTTGAACTTTAAATCCTAAAAAAAGAGAGAATTTATCGTCGAGTTACATTCATATTAATAACTAATACAATAATACATGTAGGATTGGAGGTTCGAACACACGATCTTTCAATCAGAGATACATATCCAAATAAATTTGAATAAAATAAGTTTACATGACCAAAAAAGTTGGATTTAGAATATACCGTAGACACATCAAAATTTAGTAACAAAACTTACGAACTAACCTAAATAATATGAGTCTTTAATATTTAGTGGCCCCCCGAGCCCTAGGCGCGTAACCAGCCCGATTATATGGAGAAAAAAAATTAAAAAAAAAAGAGAGAGAGAAAAAAAAGTGGTGACTTGACTTATCGGCATTCTCAATCACCAAACAGCGTGGGACACGTGTCATCTCAGCTTCCCTGGCAAAAAAGCGCGTGTGGGGCCCAGACAAAGGATAACGGATGGGCCCCACTTTTAGTAACCGGCATGCACCCCCCACCGTGAGCCTAATGATCGTGGGCTAGCCCACGCCGGACCATTAGCCGCCACGTACTGAGTCCCAAACATCATTCTGTTCAGCGGGCCCCACTCCCCACCATACCCCCGGCACGGAAACTCACGCACACTAAACCAAAACCAAAATCCCGGCTTAGCCGCTCCAAAGCCGAGCCGGCTTATCTCCTTTTTATCCGTAACAAAATTAAATAATAATAATAATAAGGAATTTAAATTATAGTATTTGGAGAGGCGTCCCCATCGTATTCTATAATGGTCGGTTCCCGGCGGGTCCCACTAAGCTTCCCAAACAAATATTAAATAAAATAAATAAAACTAAATATTTGCGGACCGACCAACCAGAGCCCGCGTGCGATAGCAGGTGAGGGACTTAGGTAAAATAAATATAATTTTATTTATTTATTGTTTCCTCAAACCTTAAATAACATTTAGGTATTAAAATATTTGCACTTTAGAAAAAAAAAAATTGTATTGTCTGTATGGCTCTCTGTCTAATTGTATGTGTGTTGGTGGGGGTACCTTAAAATTTGGTCCTTTTTTAAGACAGGAATGGTACGTGCGAAGAACCCCACAGTGCCACGTGGACACAAATGATTTTCTTCCATTCAATTACCTATATATATTTATTTAAAAAAAGATATTTTTCGCTTACTTTTCAAGATATTTATATACAACTTTTGTATCAATGAGATAATAAAATGATATGTTTTTAAAATGGGTCGGTAAATTTTGCATAATGTGTGATTTTTTTTTCAATGACAAATAAATTTTGTGTTTCAACTTCATATTCAATATTATGTTGTTTTTATAAATCTCATAATAAACCGTTGTGCAAATGTAATGAAATATTTTTATTATCGGTTTCTTAATTCCTTTTTGTTAGGTATTTTCGAGAACATTATTTATAATCAAGTCAAATTATAAACATTTGAAGAATTATTTTATTTTTTAAATTTAACTAAAATTTATGGTTTGATAATGAGACCCTTAGGATATCCACAAATTCTCGATTCATTCCTGGGAGCTATAATTTCAACAAGTTTTCTTAATTATATAGTAAACTTATTAGTAAACTACGTCATCTAATTTATGGCATAAGAATAATCAACCCTATACCTTAAAAAATCAAATGTCTATTAATAGTTTTTTTTTAAACAAAGTAAAGTGATAGTTAAAATTAAGAATAATATAAATATATATTACATACAAAGACAAACAAATTTATGTCAGCTATAGTATTCCAAGCATTAGAAGACAAATTATATAGACAAGAAAAAAACAAAATTACGTTAAAATTCTTCAAAGAGAAAGGGCTAATGATGATCATCTAGAAGGAAAATGAAATTCAATTTATATATAGAGAAAGAAAGAGAGAGGGGATGATGTTAACCCTGCGAGGTCATCACCCCACAGAAAATAAAGAAACAACTAAGTTTATTAATTAGTTATTAATCATTATCATATGTTTATGTCAATATTAATTTTCCTGTAATTCACTTTTTGTCCTTTCGAGTTCTTTGAGAGACCCATATAACTAATCCCCACCATTAGGTCTCCATTTCTCCCAAGAAAAGAAAAAAAAAATCAATCTTGCTGCTCTAGTAATCGTTGAATCGTTTCATGCAAGCTCAAAATCCATTCTTCCGGATTTATTTGGTAATGTTCTAATTCTTATTTCTGCTTTTCATTTTTAACCAAGACAAATAGAATTACATGGCCTCTAATATCGATAGATTCAAGAATGATAAAATAACATTTTTATTTATGTTTTGGAACAAATTGGAAACGAGAACCAAAAACAAGATACTTAGGGCTCGTTTGGTAACATTCTTGTTTCTTGCTTCTGTTTCTTCATTTTTAATGAAGAAAAATGAATTGCATGGCTCCAACATCCAAGAACTCAAGTATGATAAAACAATCTCTTTATTTATGTTTTGGAAGAACAAATTGGAAACGGTAACAAAAAAGAAGAAACTTGTTTTGGTTGTTCTAAAATTTCTATACAATTTTGACAATGTGTTCCAAAAAGATGAAAACGATAAACATAGTTAGTTGTAAAATGCTTAAATTTCTTAAAAAAATTGGAAACAAGAAACAAGAAAGGAGAATTGGTTGATGATCTGAAAACAGAAACTTGAAAACAAAGGATTCAATGAAAATGAGGTTGTTTTAAGTATTTTCACATATATGTTGGTAGCAAATTTAGAAATTGAATCTCAGTTTAAAAAATTGTTCAAGGTCTTAGTTAAATCTAAAGATAATATTAATTGATTTATTAACACATATATTATAAATTTTGTATAATTATTATTTTACAATACTATATATTTTACAATATATTATATTTTACATTTTTTAGTTTTAAAAAAAATAAAAAGAGTTTATAGCATAATACAATATATTTATAAAAAAAATTTATCGTTCTTAATGCAGTTCAAACATGGTTGTTTTTAGAATTTACACTGTTTGGATCACAGAATTCGAAAATAATTTTCAAAATATGTATTCACTTAATTCATTTGATTAGTGAATCTGAAAATGAGAAACATAATCTAGATTGCATACCAAAACAGACCTTTATTTTGTTTCCAAAAATTCTATATAATTTCGACCATGTTTCTAAATTCTCAAGTTTTTTTAAAGTAAATTTGAAAACAAAAAACAAGAAAAGGAAAGGTTATCGAATAGACTCTAAATTTTCTCTCTTACATCTAACTATGTAGAATCGTCAATCACATTGTTCCATTCCGGTCAAATAATTTCTCCACGAAAATAACATTCACTTCTAGTCTACATCAGTTGCTGGTGGGTATTGTGAGAGGTTGCTGCTTCTCTCTCTCAGTATTTCTCTCTCTCGTGAGCCATTTGAGCGCCACCCTTTTTTATGCTGCAAAGCTTTTGTAGCAATCAAGCTCCCACATAAAAGATAAGAGAGAGAGAGAGACATGAGAGAAGAAAGAAGGAATATAGATTAATGGGCCATGTCTGTTTCTCTAGTCATTCTTATTTAACCCTACTTCCTCTCTATTCTTCCATTCCCTCGAAACCCTTCCTTTTTCATCTTCCTCTTTTTTCCGCTTCTCGGGATCTGATCTCGAGACAGAGGAGAGGAGAGAAGAAGAAGTGAGACAAAACTGATCTCTTATCAGTTTTATTATATAATCTCCCTTTTGTTTCCTTCTCATCTCTTAGCTCTCTCATAGAGTTTTGGAAAAGAGCCCCTCATAAAGCTATTACCTTCCATCGTGTCTCCCTAATTCCCATTTCAACTAGATCTGTGGACGAAGCTTGGTAGCTCTGGATTGGCCTTTTTGCAACTTCACAACACTCCCCAGGTTCGACTTTCTATTTTTATTTATCATCTCATCTTCTCCCTCTTTTTCTTGTTATTTTCAGTTTATTTATTAGGCATTTGGAGTATGAAACAGATAATATATGAATTAAATTTGATATTTCCTTTCCCAAAATGTCACCTTTATGAAATTATATTTTCTGGGTGTGTGCTTCGGGAAGTAAAGACAGATCATGTTTTGAACAAAATTTTTCACATTTTAGATTATTACCCAGTTGTCTAAATATAACCCCATGCTTTGTTGTTTATTTCTAAAGTGTAGATCTCGTATAAGGAAGGTGGGTTTTAGCTGTGGAGATAACATTTATCTTTTCCTTCTCAAGTAGTACTGTTGTTAATGTATTGCTCATTATGATTTTTTACGTTGGAAATTATTTTAACCTAACGAGGCGAAAACATTAAGTTATGTCTGCAATAATGGGCGGCTATGTGTAATTTTTTTAACCTCATGCGAGTTTAATTACTTGCTACTTGATTGCTTCTAACTTTTGGCAGGAATTGGTTTACTATTTAAAGGTATGATTACTTCTATAAGACCTTCATAATCCCTTAGAGAATTGAAGTTCAAGCTTTTGATGTGTATTGTTTGCCGTTTGAAAATAATGTTTAGTATTCAAAGCAATTACCCTTGTTTTTTAGGTAGGTTTGAGAAGGATCTTAATGTGGAACTATTCTTTAATCTACTCATAATTCAGAATTAAATCTAGGCTAGGATATTTATGTTACTTAATGCAAGCTTGATTAGGAAACCCATTTGGATTTTATTTTAAAGCATATAACATTAAAAGTATAGCATTAAATGTGGAGGTGTAGAGAAGGTTAGATTTACTAATGTCTTAACCATTCAACATATATATTAGTTGGACTAAATTTTGGTATCATCATACAATAATTAATATCTAGCTAGCTATGTGTTCTTGGATTAGAAACAACCTTAGGTGACTTTCAAAATGAGCAAGTGAATGCCTTTATTGTATATAGAGCTAATTAATCGATTTTTTAAGCGTTTCCGTGCATTTCTTTCAACGAAGTCTCCAAACCCATTACTTAGTTTTGAGACGACATTAAAAAATTACTACTTCATCAATATTGGTCATCAAAATCATATTTCTTTTCTAACTATTATATTTCTAGCATTTCATGTGACTTCACACAGCCTCCTCCTATGGTATGTTTCTTACGTATCATCTTAACAAAGACAAAGTCACATTGTATACAAGAAATTTAAACCCTCAAATAGGCTCCATATTTACTTTGATTCCCTAGACCTAGCTAGAATGTAAATTATTCTTCATATATATAAAATAAGACGGAAATGATAGTATAAGAGTTCAGGACAATTATAAATCTCTTTTGTATAATTTCGATATATTTACTATTCTCTTAATTAGAATATTTTCCTCTAGGCGTCTTTTAGGTCTAGTTATAGTTATGTTAATTCATACAAGAATCTCATTTGATTAGAGAGGTTATTTGGGCTTAAAATTAAATGATGTATTCTAATTTGGGTTATGATAAACTATATGCAGGGTTTGTAGTTGGAATATAAGTGAATATGAACTGCATTCCACATGTTCCCCCCGGCTTTAGGTTTCACCCAACAGATGAAGAACTTGTTGATTATTACCTGAGGAAGAAGGTTGCTTCCAAAAGAATTGATTTGGATATCATCAAAGATGTCAACCTTTACAAAATCGAGCCATGGGATCTTCAAGGTAGTATAGAAAGGGAGAGAGAGAGATGTTTTGATGTTTTTTTGATGATATTGATGATTCTTTTGTGTGTTTTTTGTGTAGAACTATGTAAACTGGGAAGTGAAGATCAGAATGAATGGTATTTCTTCAGCCACAAGGACAAGAAGTACCCGACAGGAACTCGAACAAACCGAGCGACAAAAGCAGGGTTTTGGAAAGCAACAGGAAGAGACAAAGCTATTTATTCTCGGCATTGTTTGGTTGGGATGAGAAAAACCTTAGTGTTCTATAAAGGAAGAGCTCCCAATGGACAAAAATCAGATTGGATCATGCATGAATACAGACTTGAAACTAATGAAAATGCAACTCCTCAGGTAACTCTTCAACTGAGTCTCACTCCCTATTTTTTCTTTTCACTTAATTTCTTGATGAAAAGGAGAAAAAAAAGTTAATTATGTTCGTAAGGATTAATCAAATTACTCTTTAATTCTCACTAAAAAAGCTTGTTTACATGCTAAATTATTATTGTTTAGTACCTGGCATGTAGTCAGAAGTCTATTCTTCCTTCTTAAATAGGATTAAATCACCAATGAACCAAAATTAAGTTGTTTGTAGACATCTAACCTCATTCATTCTTATTGTTTAAAGACACACCTGAATTTTTTTTTGCACAAGTATAGTCATGTTGTGATATATTAATACAACTTAAATTAAAATCCCGTGCTTTAATTATTGAAGCTTTTTTTTCTTAATTTATTTGGGAAAAAGAACCAACGTCTAAGGATATATATAACTCATTTCCCTTGCGCTCATATTCAATCCTAACCCACACCTCATATTTCCAACCTATCAACTTAAGCTTTTGAGTTTAGTAGTGGTTTATTTATCCTTAGCAGAGTAGAGTGTGAGGTATCAATATTCATAGGGTTTCATCTCAAAACTAATTAAATTGACAATAAGAGAAGTAGCTTATGTCTATTATAAACCAATGTAAAGTTTCTTCTGTTAAGGATTCACATTGATAAAAGAAAAAACCTTACATACGTTTATAATAGACATGAGCTACTTGTCTCATTGCCAACTAGTTTTGAGATGGAACCACATGATTATTAGATAGTATCAGAGCCCAAAATGAATGAAAGCCTATTAAACACAAAATTCAAAAGCTTAATTATAAACGAATTGAACTTTTAAAGTACCATGACTAATTACACAACCACCTAGTTAACAAACTTATAATTTAACCAATAATTTATCCCATCTTCCTCTAGCCTCGTATCCTATCTTTCTCTTTAATAAAGCCAGTGGCTTCATATGAAAAAAATATATATAATTTAACCTATAATTAACGATCATAATCGTGAAAGTGCATAGCTCGAGGGTAATTATTATTTTTATACATATGATTTACATTTAACAGTCGAAACAATTTTAATGACTCCTTCGAAATTTTGGCAATACACCAGGAAGAAGGATGGGTGGTGTGCAGAGTTTTCAAGAAGCGGCTGCCGACGGTGAGAAAAGCCGGGGACTACGGCTCACCGTGCTGGTACGACGACCAAGTCTCCTTCATGCCGGAGCTCGATTCTCCGACCACCCAAATCTCTCATCACCAGCCGTACCCATCCTTCCACCACCCTAATTACCCCTGCAAGCAAGAGCTTGAATTACACTACCACGCGCCGCCGCACGACCCCATGTTCCTCCAGCTCCCTCACCTCGAGAGCCCCAAAATGCAACCCTCCTCCGCCGCCAACTCTCTCCTCCCTTACGCCTACGCCGAGCAGGCCGTGGCTGATCACGTCACCGATTGGCGAGTGATGGAAAAATTCGTGGCCTCTCAGCTCAGCAACGATCAAGATCATGTCAAGCCATCAAATTATTCCCAAGCTTCTGTTTTTCAACTCCCCCATGAGTGTGAACGCAAAGATATGGCACCGGAGTTTGCTCTGGCGGCGTCACCGCCGTCGAGTTGCCAGGTGGATCTCTGGAAGTGAAGGAAATAAGGAAAGGGAAATATATATTGTGATCTCTACATGGTGTCCAAAAAAATGTTAGAACGAACCATATACCAAAAAAGAAAAAAAAAAACTAATTATAGGAAGAAAGGAGAAGCCGATATTGATACGATATTTTTATTCTGAGGTTGCTGTACATAATAAAGAAGAAAAAAAATGCATGGTATGCCTTTTAATTAACTGTTGGAGATATAATGATGCGAAGTATTGAATTAATATATATATATATATATATATATATAAATATATACTAGTTTGATAGGGAAAGAATTAATGAAGTTGGAATTGTATTTTGGCTTGTTTTTTTTTTTTTTCAGATTCAAAATATTGCATGCAAAAGGACCAACTCGGCCTTCCCATGTAATAAATTAGGTTAAAACTCATTCATTTCTTCTATTGAACAACTTCTCTAAGACTTGTTGAAATTGAGTTAATGGGCAATAAAATTCTATCTTTTCTATTATATATAGTCTCTCCTTTGATATTAAGATCAAGACATGAAAATTATGTACCACAATATTTGAGGATGAACTATATACCTTATATAATGAAAAAAGTATTATAAGAAATGTAAATGGGTTATGATGTATTTTAATTCGTGAGAACTCTAATAAATAATTTTTGAAGCTTAGTGTGTTGATAAACAATCTCGTTTTCTCACATACTTTTTTAGTGAAATAACGTGATATTTTTCTTTCAAAAAAAAATAATAAAATCTCGTTTTCCCAAATTTATGTATATAGTACTTTTTACTTCTGACCCACATTATTTTCACTCGAGTTTAATTAGATTATATGATATGTAAGTCAAAATTGTGGATTTTTTTTTTAATGGTGTTTTCATTGAAACCATCTTCCTACTGGTGATTTCAAAAATACTGATTACATGCTTTTTAAGTTTTAGCTATTTTTTAGGTATTTAAAAGTCAAACAATGATGAAATTTTAAAAAATATATCTGAACACACATTTTGCTGGCTCAATTTTGTATTTCACATCAAAGTACAAATGGCCTGATTTTGTACTAATATGTTCTTATATAATAAATGTAATCACTATTTAGTGACTGGGATTTTTTGACTTAGCACGTAATTAGTTAATAAATATATATCATATTAGTTACAATAACATCATTAAACTATATCTTTTGTGCTCTACACGACTATGTATATATATAATAAGAAGTCATGTGATAAATTGACAATTGATTTCGTAATTACGGCTGGAAAATTTTTCAAATGTGGCATTATAACCATGCAAAATTTTAATGCATTTTCAACATAGATGGATAAGAAAACAAGATATATAAATAATAACGTACTATTAATATAACACACATTTTTCTCAAAAAATGTGAATTTATTTTTAATGGCATGTACGACAAATACAACGAAAATGGCCCTGCGGCCCCTTTCCCACATTTGAAATTGCTAGATCCAACAGAGAGGAAGACAGAGGAAGGATCTGGGGCCTGAGTTGGCTCTGAAACATACCTGTAGTATAATGTGTTGCTGCATGAAAACCGACAAGGCGGTGGCGGTGGCAATGCAGCGGAGGAGGAGACGGCGGATGGAGAAGATATAGAAATGGATGGTGTGAGTTTGGTGTGGTTGGGAAGGGCAAATTAAAGCTGCGGAGAAATGGGAGTAAATTGAATATATATATTTGTTAAGTAGTAATGTGGATTTTGGAAATATTGTGGCTGTTCTCCAAATGTGTTCATTACTTGAGTTGAAGGTGAAGCATAAATGAAAGTTATAAGTCCCTTTTAAGCAAGGAGAATCTTGCTCTACCAGACACAATTATTGGGCGTGCTCTCATCGATTTCCAAATGCATCATCCCTCTCTCTTTGATACACAAACACACAAGGAAACAAATAATACACTATTTTTGACCAAGAATTTCATCTTTACAATGATTTTGGGGTATATGGGTCGACATGGCAAAAACAAAATCTTACTAAAATTCATAATAATGTTATGATAGTGTTTATTTTGATTCATTTTGATGTAGTTTTGTACCTACAGTCGATATATACAAAGTGAAGAAGGAAGGGAAAAACCGTCCTCCTTAGACACGAAAAGTAAAATTTGCCGTCTAATTGCAAAATATCGATATGATATTAAAGTCTAAAAAATGGGATAAATTCGGTCGAGGTAATTAGTTAAAGATCCCGTGAAAAGATAAGAGATCTAACAAATGTTTATAACATATATTGGACTACTCTTCTCCTTCCCAATCAAATCTAGAAGCTTAAGTGAATAGTTTGTGCTATATTTAATCTTTTTATATGTAATCTCATTAACACTATCCTTTACTCTTGTGAGTTTGAAAATTAACACCAGACATATACAACAAGTGATTATTAATCTAGACCTAAAAGTGTTTAAGGTTAAAGTATATATTTAACTTTTTATATATATTTTGTAACTGTATAAAATAAATAAATAAAAAAACTGGTTTTTGACTATACATATAGAAAACGATCATTAGAAAGAGAGTTATATTGTGATTGTGGCAGTGGAGTATGAAATGTGACACACTTGGGGCAAAAGACATTTATGACTTTGTTTGTGGGAAACCTAGGATGAACTGGACGACTGTGTGACCTGCGAGAATTGAGTGAGCAGACAGAGAAAGCATGCGCATTAAATATTGTAATAGATGATAGCTGATTTAATTTGTGTGGTTGAGATTGCAATTAGGGTTTTTGTTTGAAATTCATTTACTTTAATTTTTGGTTATTTGCAAATAAGATAATATAATCGACTAGTCAATTACCAAACGTTCATCGAGAATTTTATTAAGGAAAGCTTTGATTCTCTCGGTTGTCATAAAAGGAACCTCCTCTAGTGAGTTGCAGTTGGCTCGATCTTCTACCATCTATGGTTGGAAAGAAACTATCGATCCTTCTCAGGAGTCCACAGTTATTGAAAATTAAAGAAATATTAAACTGTGTTGAAAAAAATCTCAATCCTATCGCATTTATTGCTACAACATTGTTCATTCTAGTTTCCGTAGTTTTTCAATTCTATTTCATATGTACTCGGTTTGAATTAACCTGATTAGATAGAAGATTTCTTTCGCTAGTGTCATATGGTGCAACCAACTGTAAGTTTGTCTTAGCTTAACAAGATTATATTTCACGGAAGTGAACCCAATGTATAGTTAGTGAAACCTGAACGTAGCTATATCACGTCAAGTGAATACATTACAACTTTGGGACGATATCAAAATAGCTATCTCAACTTGGTCAACGGTTTGATCTTTTTGTAATTATGATATCTCTACTACTATTTTTCTTAATCGGAGTACTTTCATATAGCTTTCTTTCGTCGGGCCTGCAATTATAACCCACCTCTCCTTCTCTCACTTTATTCAAATCTCCACAGTTCCTGGAGTCTAATCCACCAAGTTTCTCACATTAATTAGGTTTAAATTTTTAAATTGGTCTAAAATTTCTGAAGAAGTAAAAAATAAAATAATAATAATATATATTTTGTTGAGTTCAACCGTATGGAATGGGATATCGAATTATTCATTTTTGAAATGGTATATATATCTGTCTTTATCTACTCATTTATGCTTAGAATGACATGTAAAAAAATTATTGGTAACTAAACAAACTTAGTTTTTTCAAAAGTGTAATATGACAAAATTATTATTTGCCTAAACTTTTCACTTAAATTTAGATGGAACGAACGTTATGAAGTTTTGCTTGTATGAAAGTGACAATACTAATGGAAATGTGAGCAACAACCGACAGATCAAATGTTGGCATTTTGCATTTACAGTTAGTTAATTACTTTGGTTAGGGATGATTAAATTAGAACATGTTTTAAACCTTTGTGGATCCAAACAAATTAAATTATTAAACTTTACGATAAAGAGAGGAACAAAAGTTCCAATTATACCAAATATGTACGGGGACTATTAAATAAAATACAACCATTCCATCGAAATGAATAAACATGCATTTTGAAATGATTGAATACTTGTACGTATGATATACCAAAAAACGTACAAGAGTACAATACTTTATTAATATATACGTTCATAGGTATGTATTCAACACATCATATTTAAACCGAGCATAGCTCAAGTGGTTAAGACATCTATCTCTGACCAAAAGATGATGAGTTTGAATCCTTATCCTCCACATGTTGTACTTTATGATTGTGATATATCCACATTTTTTTCTCTCATGAACAAAAGACGATTATTCACTTTGTACAAGTTACAAACAAACTAGAACAGTAATCTCGAACTACTCAAATGTATAGACCATATTTTCCTTCATTGCCCTTTTATTGCAAGTTTATGGCATCGTCTCCTCTACATTTTTCAGGTCCAAAGTGCAATTCCTTGCCAAGTCGATTTATTCATCACAGAAAACCTTAGTATTCCTCTCTCTAACCAAAAATATGTATTATTGAGCAATGCTATAAGTGCTATTCTTTGGCATACTTGGTTAGAAAGAAATCACCTGAACATTTACAGGTTTTTCGAAGACTACAACCAACATTTGGGAGGACATCACATCACTGCTTCTCTTTGGTCTACAAAATCCAATCTTTTTTGTACTTACGATTCATCTATTATATCTCTTAATTGGAGTGCTTTTATATAGGCCTCCTTTTTTTTTTATGTTTCTCACATACATCAATGAAGTCTCTTTTTCCAAAAAAAAAAAAAGATAAATGAAAATTTTAAAGTTTATGTGGAATATATATATGTGAAATGATTTTTCAAATTAACCTTTCGAACAAGATATGGTGGGATAGAAAGCTAGGGGTTCGTTTGGTAACGTTTCTATTTCTTGTGTCTCGTTTCCAATTTTATTAAGATATCTAAACATCTAACAACTATTTATTTTTCTTTGTTTCTCTTTTATTTAGAAATATTATCAAAATTGTATAGAAATTTTGGAAACAATAGAAATAAGTTCCTTGTTTTCTTGTTCTCGTTTCTAATTTGTTCCAATATAAATAAAAATTTTGTTTTATCGTTATTGAATATACAAATGTTACGAGCCATATATTCTATTTTTCTCTATTAAAAATAGGAAACAACAAAAAGCGAGAACGCTGCCAAATGGACTCTAGATGTGTGAAAATGAACATAGTAATGTATTATTTATTCTTACCTTTTTCCAAAGCTAATAGGAATAGTAAAAAGACATGAAAGTAATTTAACTTAATTAAGTAAAAAAGAAGCAATGATTATAGATGGGGATATCCATATGACAAGATGCAGACCACGACAACTCATTCTTCCATTTTTGTAATGTTCCTCAGGAACCATATTCAGACGTTGTCGTCTCCTTTTGTTTCTTTGTTGTCTCTTTTTTCCCTTCTCTATCTGGTTTGGATGAGACAGGGTAGATGTTTGGTTTGTCTTTTTGCAGAAGGCACTAGAAGTAAAAGAGAAGCAACTTAGGGATGTTGGGTTTTTTTTATTATTTATTCAAGTTGACGCCTTGGATTCAAGTTAATTAAACAAAGTTTATGTGATGTGAACGGTACTCAACCTACCTAGCATTTAGATACAAAGATTATTGTTAGGATTATGAACGCCCTATAAGATTTTGGCCCCAAAGTATCAATGAGAGTTTAGTTTAGAAGTTGGATTGAGGTCAGCTAAATAGAAATTTAGGCCGTCAAAGAAAGACACCGGTCGAGTGAAAAATAGTACTCAAGCGGGTTTCGACTAGGCTACATCTGCATGCTATTTTTCTTTTTAAAACTCCTGAATATGCGGTCTTTTCATATATAATATATGGTTTTTGATGAGACAATTTCTTTAATATGTAGAGGGGAGTATGATCAATGGTGGATTTATGTAGGGCCTGAGGCTCGAGGCCCCTGAACTTTATAATATATTAATAGGCTATCAAAACTTCTAGATCATTCCCTTGGTAGAACGGCTGACGTCCCCCTTCATGACGCCTAGATTCGAATTCATTCCTTCTCAATTTTCAATTTATTATACTTACTTTTACCTTTTCTCCTCTATTAGGACCCATAAATTTTTTAATTAATTGTTTTATACTTTTATTATTTATTTTTATTTTATACTATTAATAAAAATTTATATAATTTTTATTGGTTGATGTGCTTTATTATAAAACATTATAAATTTATTTTTAATTTTTAATTTTTTAATTTACTGTGTCATTTTTAATTAATATCCATAGATTTTTAAAAACATAATTCATCATTATTAAATATTAGAATAATAAAATTTAATAAAAATTTATATTCCTTGATGGTTGTTCCAATAAAAAAAGGATTTTTAGTTGATGTATTTTAATTATTCCTTATTTATTAATATTAAATAAATTGTTATAATAAAAGATATTTACTATCAATAATATAGTAATAACATACAATTAGCACAATAATGTATTTGTAATTAGTTAGAAAGAAGAAATGAGTATGCTAGTAAATTACTTATATATCTTATTCCAATTTCGATTCCAGATAGTTTTAGTAAACAATATCAAAGAAATTGTGATTCTTATTCTAGAAAATTTCTAGTAAACAAATGACATTATCATTCCGATTGATTTTCATTCTGATTACTGTTGAAGTAAACATGACCCAATACTTTATTGAATTTGTTTATGCTTTGAACGTAACTCAACCATACTATAAATTTTTTATAATGACCAAGTTGTTTGATCATAATCTAATCTAATGTGGTTTATACTAATAATAGACTAAATAATTTGTTAGTGCATGACTACCATTAAACGTAGCCAATACTATTAGACTATAGTTGATGTTAACATAATGATCTCTTCCTTCAGGGACAATTATTTTTTAATTTCTTTTCCTTTTTTTAGTTTGAGTACAACATGTGAGGTAGATATTCGAACTCACGCATAGGTGTTTTAATTCGGCTACGCTCTAGTTGACGACAATGATCTATTAGATATTAGTCGTCATCTATTAGTTGTATTAGACTAGGATGGGCTATTGAAAATTAAACATGTTAATACATATTCTAGATACATTATGCATATACATTATGCATATTCTAGTACATGTACATGAACTAGTACATTCATGTATTTAGTTTTTTAAGATGGGTTAATTGTGTGTTCATGTATGTATAGGTTTATAGGATGTTTATGGATCTAGGTTCTTCCCTGTAGTCCTATAAATAGGAGGGTCATTTGTTGTATTTCAAGCAAGTGTGTAGAGAAGAAAAACAAGAGAGTTTGAGAGAGTTTTGTGCACCCAGTGTATTTCGTGAGAAATTTTCAATACAAGTGAAGTTGTTTATTCTCAAACAAGTATTGTTGATTCTAAATTTGTGATTGTCCATCAAACACTTCCAACAAGGTCGGTGGTAGATTTTTTAAACACTTTATTGAATTGTGTTAGGCTATTTTATATTTATTAAACTCAGAAAAGAGTAAATAATCTGCCTAAAATATTATTAATGAATAAGGATAGTATATATACTATGTACATAAAGAGAAAGCTAACTAACTGAAAGCAACAGATTAAACCAAACTTGTTAACTAACTCTAATACTCTCTCTCAAGATGGAGAGTGTACATTCAAAACGCTCATCTTGGAAAGTAAAGCTGTAAAAGAAGCGCTAGGTAAAACCTTTGTAAAAAGATCTGCAAGTTGATGATGCGTCCGAATAGGCATTAAACGAAGAAAACCATCAATGACTCTATCCTGTATGAAATGGCAATCAAGCTCAATGTGTTTAGTCCTCTCATGGAAAGAAAGATTGGAAGCTATGTGTATTGTAGTCTGGTTGTTGTAGAAAAGAAGAGCTAAAGGCTGGAACAGAATCTGCAGATCCCGTAAAAGATGAGTGAGCCAAATTCTTTCAGAAGCAGTAGAAGTCATTGCTCTATACTCAGCCTCTACAAACGAACGTGGAACCGTAGTCTGTTTCTTAGCCTTCCAAGAGACTAACGAATCCTCCAAAAAGATACAAAAGCTAGTTATAGACTTTCGGGAATCAAGACAAGATGCTCAATCGACATCTGAAAAATCTTTGACTTGAAAAGTGGATGAACTTGATAACAAAAGGCCTTGGCCAGGACACCCTTTCAAATATCGAAGCAAGTGATGAGCAGCATCAAGGTGGGACTGCCACGACATCGCAACAAATCTACTTAATTTATGCACTGTGAATGCAATATCATGCGAGATACTGTAAGATATAACAGCCGGCCAATAAGGCGGTGATAGATAGATGGATCATCCAAAAGAGCGCCATTAGAAGCTAACAATTTCAAGTTGGGATCCATAGGTAAAGAAGTTGGCTTATATGCTAAGAAACCGGTATCCTTAAGAATCTGAAGGGTGTAGTGTTGCTCGGAAAGGAAAATACACCACGAGCAGAACAGGCCAACTCAAGCCCCAAAAAATAACGCAATGGCCCTAAGTCTTTGAGCTTAAAAACAGCATGAAGATGTGCCTTCAATTCATCAATTAAAACTGTAGAAGCCTCGGTAATTATGATGTCATCGACATACACAAGAAGAGCAATAAAAGTCCCACTAGAGCCTCGAACAAACAAAGAGTAATCAGATTTTGTTTGACGGAAACCAAGGAGAATCAAGGCATGAGAGAATTTGTCAAACCACTGCCGAGATGCTTGTTTAAGCCCATAAATAGACTTATGAAGCTTACAGACCAAGCGCTCCCCCTGAGGAGCAACACGACCATGACGATAGCCCAAGGGCAGATCCATATAAACCACTTCAAAAAGATCCCCATGCAAAAAAGCGTTATTTACATCCAACTGAAGTAGAGGCCAACTATAAGAAACAACAAGGGTCAATAAGACTTTTACAGTGACCAACTTAGCAACTGGTGAAAAGGTTTTAATGAAGTCAAGACCCTCTTGCTGAGTATAATCTTTAACCATCAATCTGGCTTTATACCACTCAACAGAGCCATCAGATCGATGCTTGATCTTGTACACCCATTTGCACCCAATAGAATGATGCCTAGAAGGTAAAGGAACCACTGTCCATGTTTTATTTGCTTCCATGGCAGCTAATTATGCATCCATGGCAGCCCGCCAGTGGGGATATGGAACAACCTGATGGTAAAATGAAGGTTCATATTGTGAAGAAACATGAAAAAGAAAATGTTTATAAGAAGAAGACAATTTCTGATAAGACAGATAATCCTGTCGAGCATAAGAGAATCAGTGGCAGGCAGAATGGTAGACTGAGCTAGACTACGATGGCAGTCTTGGAGATAATAAGGCCTAATGATAGGCCGTGTAGATCGCCAAAGAGCCACTGGAGATGGGAGCAAACCAGCAGGTGAACTATCAGAACCAGCATGAACATCAAACTCAATAGGAGGAATACCATTGTCACCTGATAATATACTTTATGCACCACATTTCATGATATTCAGGTAGAAATCATTTAACAATTTTCGGTCTTTTGTGGCTTATTTACATGCATAACTGATGTTTTGTATAGGATCAAGCTATTAGAAAGAATTGAAGCATAAGCGATCATTTGAGCGAAACTAGAGCGAAAAAGAGGAGCTTGTTGAAACCACATCAGCGCCGCAGCGCCATCATT
>NW_019104652.1:243116-259897 GCF_001995035.1 Momordica charantia
TTATTATGAAGTTCTTTGTAGGATTTTATTGTATTTTGGTGAACATGAGTAGCTAATCTTCTTGTTCTAGGGATTGACGTAGCCGTTGGATTTATAAGTTTGATTTATTAACTTTGTCTCGATTGATTTTTTTTTAATCTATTTATGCATTTATTTGCTTAATGATTTTAATCTCTTGATCACGGATTAATTGTTGCCAAATCTGAATTTTATGCTCGGGAGAGGTGGTTTAGGTTGGAACCTGAATGCATGACTGGGGTAGTTCTAAGATCGGGAGATTTAGAATTATCTTAGAGGTTGTTAAAAGATTAAGACTTAAGACCCTGTTTGTTAATGAAACTAGATAGRGATATTGGTTTCDTAATAARKGGGAGAATTAATTGTGCTCGGGAGAGACTTTTATGATTCTTGATTTCTTGACTTATAGAKTAATTGCATATTCAATCTCGGCATGTTTAATTTGTCCGCTTGTAAGTTCAATTGGTGAAATCATTTCCCTAGGACCCGTTCTCCATAAGAGTTTTCTTAGAGACTTTTTATTCACTTTGTTATTTTATCTTTTGTGTGTCAAAAGAAATTCCTGATTGTTTCTCTAGATAAAATTGGACATTAAGATCCGTAGTACTTGAGTGACTAGAAACCCAATCCAGTAGACGATATCGGTAATTACTTACCACCTTTATTAAAACTTGACCCGTACACTTGCGGTAAGCAATTTATGCTACATCACCCTCATGAAACATCACCATGAAAATCAGCAATAGCATAGTAACATCAGTATTGGCATCACAAGTAGCAGAAGACTCAATATTAAGACCAACATCAGGCACATCAGTATGAGCATTAACAATAGAAACATCAACATTAGGGTCATTAGATCGCTCAAAAGTAGGCATATCAACATGAGCAGAAAAACCATCAACAATTTGAACACCATGATGAGGCACACCGTCCATAGAATCCACAGAGAAATCAAATGATTTGGGAAGAACAATATCCGGGAAAGGGTCAATACTAACATGATCATGCGGCAACTAATGAAAAGGAAATACATCTTCGTGAAACACAACATCTCTTAAAACAAAAATTATGCAACTCTCAATATCATATAACCGAAAACCCATCATCCAGGAGGATAACCAAGAAAAACACAAGCACAGCACGTGGATGAAACTTAGAACGATGCAACGGCAGTGTAAAGGCAAAACAAAGAGTATCAAACACCCTTATGAAACCATAGTCAGCAAGAAAACCATTTAACCGTTCAAAGGGAATGGCCCAATTCAAGACAGGCGAAGTGGTACGATTGATCACAAAGCATGCGGTAAGGACACATTCACCCCAAGACTTAATAGGGACCCTAGACTGAAAGAAAAGAGCACGTGCCACATTTAACAAGTGCTGATGCTTTCATTCAACAACAGAGTTCTGTTCAGGCCGTCTGACGCAAGACAATTGATGAACAACACCCTTAGCATGAAAGAAATCAGTAAAAGACAGTTCAGGGGCATTATTTTCTTACCATACTGAGTCTTAACAAGACGAAAAAAACGAGGAACTGGCATCAAAGCATCAGACTTTCTGTTCATTAAAAATACACATGTATAACGGGAAAAATAATCATCCACAAGTGTAAGAAAGAATCGAAATCCAGCATGTGTGGGAGACTGATATAGACCCCAGATATCACAGTGAATTAGATTAAAAGAATTACTTGCAATATTATTGTGTGAAACAAAAGAAAGTCTGCGTTGTTTAGCTAATGGACATACAAGGTAAGACTTATTTTTAGAAGCATCTAAATCTGAAATTGGTAAAACATCCTTCAGGACAGACAAATGTTTGACAAACGGATGGCCAAGACAAGCATGGCAAACATCCAATGAAGAATTACAAACAGTAGAGCATACAGTATGTGTAACAGCAGATGAATTGATGTCAAAAAGATAGAGGTCATGCCAAAAATCACCCTTGCCAATCATCTTCAAAGATAACTTGTCCTGAAGAAGACAAGAATTGTCAACAAATGTAACCATAAGTGTTGAAGCCTTAGTCAATGCATTGACAGATATAGGAGATTAAATCGGAAGTCAGGGACAAACAAGACATCATGTAAGATCAATTCAGGTCCTAACTGAACCGTACCAATAAAATCCACAAGGCAAGACTAATTAGGCAATGTTATTGAACAACCAGATACGGGCTTCAAGGAACTAAAAAATTCACGCATAAAATAGATGTGTGCTGAAGCATCTGAATCAACTATCCAAGAATCAACAGAAATCTCAGAGTATAAAGAGTGACAAATACCTGCCACATGAGAAGAACCAGGATCAATTTTCGCCTTAGATAGATGAAGTTGCAAGAGATTCAACAGTCCTTGACACTAATCAGAATTAAGACTGGCTAAAGAATCAGCAATAGTCGAACTCGATGCAGCAATAGAAGATGAAGAACCATCAGTAACCTTAGAGACTGAAGAAGGTGGAGGACGATTGACATTAGAACGATATCCAAGAGGGATATCCATGGAGTTTATAGCAACGTTCCACAGTGTGACCATGAAGACCACAATAAGTGCAAAGGGATCGCTCCTTTTTACAGCCTTGAGAATTAACCAAGGAGCGCGCACTGGAATTATTTTCTAAGAAGCCGACGAAGTACGTGCAAGAAAAGCAGTAGGGGAAGTGACACTCGCCGACGAAACAGAGATAGATCGTTGTTGAGCTTCCTGTGCGACAAGTGAAAAAGCCCGATTAATGGTAGGCTCGGGCTCCATGAGAAGGAGTTGAGCACGAATCTGACTAAAGAGTCATTTAGTCCCATAAAAAAGACATAACATATTCCGTTTGAAAATACTCCGTAATTGCCTTTACTCCACACAAGAACAAGCACCACAGATACAAGAAGGGTGATAAGACACCAACTCTGTCCAGAGAGTCTTCAATTTAGTAAAATACGAACTAATAGATAACTGATCTTGTGCAAATTCGACAGATCGCAACGAAGTTGAAAGATCTCCCGCCGATTTTGGCGTTGAACTCACTCTTTGAGATCGAACCAAATATCTCTCGTCGAATCAGAGAACAGTACGCTGGCAGAGATCTCTTTGGAGAGCGAATTCAGAAATCCACGCAATAATAACATTATTGCAAATTATCCATGCATTGAGAGACGCATCAGTAGGCTCAGCAATATAACCATCCACAAACCCTAGATTGTTCTTCACAGTAAGAGCAATTGTCATAGACCAAATTCTTGAAGTATAGTTTTCATATGTTAGCAAATCGGAAACAACAACTATACTGGTATTGTCCAAATGATGTAAAAAATATGGATTAGCATACTGTTCATGAAGAACAGAGGAAGATGGAGACGAATTCGACAAAGATGAATCCGGAGTAGTGTCCGAAGGCGTAGCCATGGAGAACGTGGATGTCACACGGAAGAAAAACTCAGAGAGAGAATTCACATCTGATACTGTATTAAACTCAAAAAGAGTAAATATAATCTAAATATTATTAATGAATAAGGACAATATATATACTATGTACAGAAAGAGAAAGCTAAACTAACGGAAAGCAACCGATTAAACCAAATTTGTTAACTAACTCTAATAATATTACATGTATCATCCAATTAATCCTCAACCCCCTTCCAAAAAATATAATGTTATCAAATTGAAATTTAAATAAGAGGGGTTGGATGTTCTCCTGTTTGCCCGTTGTGTAATCAGAAAGTAGAAACTATACTACATATACGCTCTTTTAGGTTGTATTGTTAATTAGTTACTTAGTTGATCAATTAGTTAGATTGTTAAAGCAACGAATTATTGATTCAGTTGAGTTCTAGGAATAAGATTGCTCTACTAATTCGAATTAAGAAATGCAAGAAGGAAAGAAAAAAAAAATGATGACAAGTTCCAACGGTAGCTGTTGGACGATTCAAACATTTGGTGCAGTGTAGAAGCGTAAGCGTTATTTTAATTAATTTGTACAAAAGAGATTTGATGGAGAGTTGTGAGTTGTGGGAGATTCAAATAAATAATTAATGAATTAATTGTGATTTTAATTATTTAGTGGCTTCACAGAGACCTGTGCCTTGGTCGCAGAAACCGTCGCGGTCCAGCAGCTGCTGCGGCGGTGCGCTCAGCAGCGGAGACGACGGCGTTCCGTACGCGTTTCTCCGGCTGTTTCCGCACCCTAGGCTTGCTCTCGTGCTCACCCCAGTCACCGGATTCGTCCCACTTGCATACTTGCAAAGGGCCTGTAATTACACACAATCACACCTTTACTCCACAAATTTCTTACCTATTCGAAATTTTGCAAAGATTATCCATACATTTTAAAAAGTTAGAGACTCCTTAAAATAAGGACTAAATTTGTAATATAGCAAAGCGGAAAGAACCTGCTTCTGGGGAAGGTCTATGACAGCGTCGCTAAAGTCGGCACCTTCGATAATGGCCCCGCCTAGATCACTGCGTGTTAGCACCGATCGAACCAGCACCGCATTGGTCAAATTTGCTTCATTCAAAACCTATATATATCCGCATTATTTGTAAAGTTTTAATATTTTAGACCCGCTATTTGAGGTTATTCTTTTAGATGTTAAATATGGTCACGTGATACATTGATATTATAAACTCACATAATATAATATATCATGTAATCTTATCATAAACTATATATATATCTATCATCTAAATTAAAGTGTTTATACTAAGAACTAAATCATAATCATGGTTTATATAAAAAAAAATCATAATCATACTTATATGACATTCAATATAACCCTATACACATACCTTAAACAAAGTTTTTTTTTTTAAATCTTAAAAATGATTGATGTTTAACTAATAAATAAAGGAAATTGTCAAAGCGAGTATAGCTCAACGGCGGTAATTGACATAACAATTTAACCCCTTGTACTTTCTTGAAAGTAACAATTTAGTCCCTGAACTTTAACTTGTAACGATTTTGTCTCTGTAATTTAAAATTTGTAACAATTTAGTCCATATTGCAAAATCTTTTATTAAATTATGTGTCAAAAATTTTATCATATAACAATTTAACCTTTCTAATTCATAAACATATTTGGTCGCTCTCTAGTTATCAATCTATACATACAGGAAACTTAATAAAAAAAATTATGATAAGGATTGATCGTTACCAATTTTAAATTACAAGCACTAAATTGTTACATATTAAATCAAGTACTAAATTGTTACCAATTTGAAAATACATGGACTAAATCATTACAAACTAAAGTTTAGGGACTGAATTGTTATTTTAGCGAGAGTACAGGGATTAAATATATTTTTTAACCTAAATTTGGGGAAAGATTGATATACAACACATCAATTCAAAGACCAATCTCTACAAATTTCACTCTATATTTTAAAAAATAAAATTATATTTTAAAATGACACTATATTTAAAAAAACGAAAGCGTCTTATTTTCTTACTTACCATTCGATCCATCAATGTGTCACTCAAATCTGCGCCTGAAATAATAATTAAAATAAGATTGAAATAATATAAATATTATTATCCCTACTTTATTTATTTAGTTTTGAGTATAATAGGTAGGAGTGAGAATAGGTACATTCACAAGTTGAGTATAATTATTAATTTATATATTTTTTTATTTTTATAATTATTTTAAAAATATCCATTTCAATGTCCACGTTTAAAACTTATCTTATGTGTAATATTTAAAATATGTAATTTTTAAATACGAAAAGGGAATGGTTTCCTTTTCCGCCGAGGCTACGTCGTATCGTATGAGTGGAAGTTATAAATGAAGAAGTGATTTTGTTTCCTCTTGGCAACAAAATTGACATTCATTTGTCGCAACAAAATTTCAGTTTCAACGGAGGCCCAAAAGAATGGGACAGGACAGGAGAGGGAGCGTGCAGTTCAGCAAACCCTAGAAATTGGGGGACAAGATAAGAACACTTTTCTTGATTTTAAGGTTGGATCTTACTCTATTTTCTCTTCCAATTATTTTATTTCGTTCTTATTTCCAAAGCAGAGATCTCCATAAATCGTGCATCTCAAATCTCCATCTGATTAATCTGTTTCTGTTTGCATTTATATCCTAGCTTATTCGCGTTCTTGTCCGTTTAACAATAAACAAAAATAAAATGTTCCTCGGGTTCGGTTGTTCAGGATTGGCGGATGATTTTGACCCGGGAGTGATAGGTGTGGGGAGAGGAGTGTGTGGATTTCTTCGTAACTTAAAGTAATATAATCTAATGAATCATTGATGTAATGTAATAATTTACTAAGGTTATTTTATTTCACTTGTGATTCTAGATTTAGTTATTTTGATCTTGTTTTGGTTGGACTTGTGTTCTGATTTACTTTGTTATGGGTTAGGCTTTCAATTAGCAACACGATGGAGTCTTCAACTTCAGAGGCTTCGATGGAGGTTCAGCATCAAAAGATTTATGCTCTTCTTGATTTTGTGATGGAGTGTTGTAGAAATCATAGATTAATTTCTAGGATGGTGGAACCAGAGAACTCCTTTGTTTCTATTATGAAGGATGCAGTACTTGATTCAGCACTAATAGTTGACACTCTTACTGTTTTAAGTACTAATGAAGATGAGATAGTCAATGTTCCAAAGGAACATGTTGTACTTGTGGACAGCTTGCCTAAGTTTCATCCACCTCGAAAGGGTTTTTCAGCAATTAGAAGCTTTCCTCCCGGGTGCGGGACGGGTGCTCCTCGGGTTAGAACTCAACATGGCTCAAAATGCTTGCAGAACAATAGTTCAAGAACTAAAAAGAGACATTGGTATGGAGCATCAACCAAAGTTGCAAAGAAATTAAATGCTGCAAGTTATTCCGGAGCCAATCCGTGTAAGTCTTGGTTGCAGTCTCCAATCACTAGCAGAACAGAGTCTGAAGACCATAATCTTTTGGAGGATACAACAAGGAAGGCAACTGGGAATGAAGATATAAATATAGGGGGGAAGTTTTCTAGACAATTTGACGATGAGAAATCCGAGGGAGGAATACTTGTTGCAACTGGCCCTGAATCTATGGAGAAAAGGGTCGTGGTGCAGGCTTTGACGGCAGCGCCAAATTGCCCATGGAGACAAAGCAAGAGAATTTGTAAATCGAAACCAACTAAGAGAATTTGCGAAGGCGAAGAACTTCAAGATTTATGATTTGATCAAGTTTTTCTGTGATTTAATGTATACATCCAAAGAATGAGTCTTATGCCATTCAAAGAGGCCATGTTAATTGATAAGAAAATTACCTGAGAAATTTGTTTTGTATGCAACAGCTTTCTCAAGGTATGCGCCATTGAATGTACAACCACTGAAATCTGATTCCCTCATATCAGCAGATGTGAAATTGGCTCTTCTGTTACAGTCATTTGATTCAACGGTAAGAACCAAGTATAAGATTGCTCTGGAAATTTTAAATCATGAAGTCTCTCAACTCACTTGGAACTAAGTTATCATTTCAAAGTTAAGACTCTGTATATCAAATGTTAGAAATGGGTGGATGGATTAGTTCAAGATTTCATTTCAGTATTCCTTCGGGCCAACGAAGTTGAGCTATAGTTTCTTTAAAATTCTTCCATTGTGACTATTTTTAGAAATAGGGACTTGAAGAATCAAGCATCAGGGCACAAAGATATGATGAAACAATGAGAAGGCTACCTGAAATTTTCGTTCACATGCACTGCTTTCCTGCCCAAAGAAGAAAATTGGCATAAGCATAGTGTTGGTCAGCCACTTTGACAATAAAGGAACTGTGAATAGTCTCTTGAAAGCCTAAAGACCTGAGATCTGCAGATCCAAATTGAGCGGCAGATCCAATTCCAAATTCACCACGTGTATCAGCCTCATACTTGTTGAGTTCAGCAATTGAAGGCATGCCTGAGCTAAAACTAATGACTGCAGCAGCAGCCAAAGCAGTCGATACCAGCTTTTGCCATCTCTTAGGCTCTGAAATCTTACCAATGTGTTTCTTCTCCAAACAATCTTCCTTTTCAATGAAATATAAGTCAGCAGAGCGAAGGTAACAAACATGGAATCCAGAAGCTGCTATCAGAAATATAGAAATAAAGAGAATACCATACTCACCTTGAGTTTGAGTCTTTTCTGGGTTTAGTCGAGAGTGAGAGACTATGGAAATTGTTTTTCTGGGTTGCAGAGAACTGGGAAGCTTTGATTTAGATGAAGAAGAAATGGGTATGCATTTGACTGATAGCGAGGAAAAAGAAGAAAGTGCCATGAGTGGGAATTGGGGGACCTTCTGCTGGAAGAGAGTTTAGGAAAGTTTTTCTGGATAAGAGAGGAAGAGGGGAAAGAAAACGATTGGAGAGGAAGAATTTTAGTGGTTAAAGTGATTTATCAGTTTATTCAGGATTTGCATTCGTGTTGGCTTGCTCTTGGTCTTGGGCAACCAATGGCTGATATTTTGTCTGAAAATATGAATATGGGCTGCTTTTGCTAGTGAAGCCCTTCAGCATCATTGGCATCATTTCCTTCTATCAGACTTACTTTGTGGGCCTGACTTCCGTCTTAGGGCTTAAGGCCCACTTGTAATGGGCCGTTTGGGTTAGCATAGGCCTTATTTCAGGCCCAGTGGGCCGGACATCAATTTCTCCTCGGAAGCTTGTTTGAAGTTGATCCGTGGAACATTATTCTACCAACATCATTTGACACCCATGTTTTCATGTATCCGTTGTTCAAGCTTCAAGCTTCAAAATACAAAATTCATTTCTCTAGCATATTTTTTATTTACAATTTAAATAGTATAATTTGTTTTAACACTTCATTAGCTACCGATTGTATGATTAAAGCTCAAATATGTGAGAGATTGAGATTGGATTAGCCATCAATGTTTGACCAAAAGTTAAATTCATAAGTTAAATTCATACCGTTAAGATGTTTATGAATTTGGCTTGTATAATTTGTTTTTAACTTTTAAGAGTTATCTTGTTTAATTAGCTTGTTTTTTGTGAATGAGACGTGGAAAGCATGCATATTGAATTTGACTTATCAATGTTTTAGCAAGATTCTTTGTTTGGTTGAAATAGAACAACTTAAGTGAAAATATCGAGTTGGAATCACACTCAGAATTAGGACTGATTTGGTAATGTTCTTGTTTATTGTTTATGGTTCTTCCTTTTTAATAAAGAAAAATATGATTGCACCACACTCAAGAACTAATGGAAGAATGATAAAACAATATTTTTTTACTTATGTTTTCGAACAAAATTGGAAATGAGAATAAGAAACTCCTTAAATGAGTTTTTTTTTGTTGTTTTCAAAACTTTTATATAATTTTGAGAATGTTCATAAAAGAAATGAAAAACACGAAAAATTAGAAACGGAACAAAAACAAAACAAGAAAGAAACTTATTTTTGTAGTTTTCAAATTTTTTATATAATTTTGAGAATGATTATAAAAAGAAAGAGAAATAAGAAATATAAATAGTTTTCAAAATGTTTAGGCTTCTTAATAAAATTAGAAACAAGAAACATAGAGCTCTGTTTGGTAACGTACTGTTTCTTCTTTTCTAGGAACATTCTCACAATTGTATAAAAATTTTAGAAACAACTAAAATAAGTTTCTTCTTTCTTGTTCCAATTTACAATTTATTCTAAAATATAAATAAAAATATTATTTTATCATACTTGAATTCTTAGAGATTGGAACCATGCAATATATTTTTCTTTCATTAAAAATTGAGATAATATCTTCGGGGGCTATTTTAGAAATTTATTTACATAAATGTCTAAATTTTTATAAATTTACACTTTTAGATTTCTGTAGGTAGGATTTTAATTTAATTCCGAGTTTACCCCTATTGATTGCATTTTCATTTATTTAGAGATTTTGATTTTTTGAAATATAAAATTGTTATTTCCATAAGTTAATATCACAATCCTTTAATAAATGTGGGTCCCATAGTAATTGTCAATTCAAATTCCTTAATTCTCTCCTCCAAATCCCTCAAAAAAGATTTATTTCATCTCTCCTCCATTGTTTCCGATTTTCTTCTTCCTTCACGTCCAAGGTATCCCGTTTCTTCTTCCATTTTTTCTTCCGTTTTTCTTCTTCGTTCACTGTCCAGGACAACATCCTTGTCTTCTGCTACGGTGTTACGAACATTTTCTCTTCGATTTCTGCTATGGTACACGGTGCTACAATAGTGTTTCAAAATGGTTAAGTAACCTATTACTTCTTCTTCTTTCTTTTTATTTTAGTAGCCCTTTGCACTTGACCATGTTAACGTAATTGAACTAATATATATCCACCTAAAACATGTAAAATAGTAAAGGCTCATTCTGAAAGTCAATATGAAGTCCTATAAGACATGGTATAAAGTATAATATATTGAATATATAATATATCCGATATAACATAGACTAAACCTTATGAGATATAAAATTTATTTGTATGTATTGATGTAAATCATTAACAGTATATATCCAATAGATTTTTAACTTTAAATCACCATCCGTATATATCGAGATACATAAATCTTGAGATATAATATATATCCTTATCTAAACACTATATATCACCATACATACATTACTCAGAACAAACCAATAAAGAAAAGTATACTCGTATATACCAATGTAATACCGAAAGTCCTCTGTAAACTAGAGATATATTATATATCCTAATACATTTTCCATGGAAATTGTTTCACTGGTATATATGGAGATACTTTAATCTAGATATATATTATATATCCTAATCAGTATCACTATATTATATATACTCCAATATACACCGTTATAAAGGATAATAGCAGATAGCAAGAGATAATGAAACCAGAGAGCAACAGATTCTGTCAAAAAATGAAAACCTAAATTGAGCATATACAGTAAGAACTATATACCTCGATTTCTGTGCAAAATGGAAACCTAAATATAGCATAAAATACGGTATAAGGGGACATGACGGACTGGATTGCTCATGCGATGGAGGAAGAAGATGAAATTAGAACTTACAGTGTAATGGGTCGACGTAGTCGCCGGAGACGAAGAAGCGTGACGATGCTGCCCTATGAAATGCGAGGGAGGCCGCCGGAGATATCTTCTGCAAAGAATGGAGAAACACCCGTCGGAGAAATCTCTTGAGAAATGCGACGAGAACCTTGAAGGTGGAGAAACCTTACGGTTGCAGTAGTGAAGAGGGAGAAACCGATGGAGATGAAGAGGTTACGAAATCGTGGGTTTCTAAAAATCTCAATTTTGGAAATTTGAATTAGCTTAATTTTAGAGATTTGATATATTTTAATAATTATTTACCAATTTCATATTTTATTAATGATTTAATATTGAGATGGATATATTAGTAATTTCTATTATGGGTAGCATCTATTTTGGGAATTACGTTAGACAAAAGTGTAAATTCTAGAACTTTCAATCCTAATTAGGTTTCCTAAATAGACCGTACTAATCCCTTAAAAATAAACAATCAGAAAGAAGAAACATGAACGTTATCAAATGAGCCCATAATTACCAGATGCACACGTATATTTCCATCTTTAATTGATTTTCTTCTGATTTTAGTTCTGGCACATGGTAGATCTCAAGATTAAAAAATGAAAAAGAAAAATGCGTGTTTGTCCTTTACATTTAAATTCAAAGGAAGAAAACACATTACACGTGATTGAGATTTGTTCTTTCTCTATTTACATGAATTTGATTCTTTTATATCTTAGGATAGAATTGTAATGTCGGTCTTAAAATGTCCGACAGTAAAATTCAAAACTAAACTTCAAAGCTTCATGATTACTACCTTTTTTACATTTTTTTTCAATTCTAATCATCAAGAATATGTATAGCCCTAAACATTACATAAAAAAGAAAAAAAAAACTATTTTAGCCACTCGGGTTTTTGTTAAATAATTTATAAAAACCCAACATAAACACATTTTTATTTATTTATTTACTCTAATAGGTATATGTTTAAATAGATAAACTTTTGAAGCTGCATTAGCTCCCACGTTCTATTACTTTCAACATTCTTTGTTAATATATATATATAGACACACACGCTTACTTAACCTTAAAGTTAAGGGGCAAAACTAGAAATTTTCTTAGAGAAGGGTAAAATTTTATCAATTAACTTTTTGTACATAAAATATTTCAATTCCAAAATTTTATCAGGAAAAGTTTTTACCCGTTAACTTTGTATATATAAAATATTTCAATTCTGAAAATTTAGGAGGACAAATTAGTAACTATACATACTTTGGATAGACTTTTTGAAATATAATAGATCAAGGGAGGGACAATTGCCTCTCTCTTTTCTTCACAATGGTACCTAAAGTTTATAGTTAATGAATCGTCATCGACAAAAAAAAAAATGTAAATGTACACTTTGTTGATATAAATAATATTTATAAATAGTTCTTCTAATCCTTTCTTAACCATACTTTTTGCATAGTATTAAAATCTCTCTCATTCTAATAGGGTGCCAGTTTATTCACGAACAGTTGGGGTGTCACGTTATAGGTTAGGTGTCAAAAGTTTCAAAATGAATTTAATAGTAATGAAGAAAAATACTTATTATGCAAAGTTTGAGAGATTAAAAGTTGAAGAAAGTAAAGTGGAAATAGAAGTGTATGAATTATAATAAAATAAAGAGAAGAAATGGGAGAGGGGAAAGGGTATGAAAAATCATGTCAAGGGCATTGATGAGAGAGAGGAATAGGTTAAAATAGAGAAAGGGCATGTCAACACAGAGTCCTGAGCAGCCAAGTTGTGTGGTTTGTCTTGTCCCAAAGTGCCACAACTGATTGATTTAGATTTAAGGTAGGATCCATGGATACCAATAGCCCTGCATTTCCCTCTATCCTTTTCTTGTGGGCCATCTCTCCCATTGCCTCACCATGTGATTCAACCCCACCAACTTCTTCACTTAATTACTATTAATTCCATCCCATCATTGCTTAATCATCATTCTTATCATTCATTATAAATATATCTCAACTGCTATGTCTGGAGATCGATCTTTAAAGATATGCAAGCATGTTTAAACATTTTGATTGATTCCAGCTACTTGCACCAGAAAATACACCGACATTTTCGATAGCTCATTTGTAAGTTGAACTTCCAAAATTAAACTTATAAAATCATACAGCTAAAGGATCTGTGTTTGTTAGCTGCTTAAAATCAAATAGGTACGGTATTTGAGTTATTGGGTCTGAATCATCGTTCCATATTTGAATTGGAATACTAGAAAAATAAGAGATTTTTATACCTAATATTGTTTACAAATTTTCACAAATAGCATAAAGGTGTAACGTTGTAGCTTGGCTTTCCGTAATTTGGAACATATGGTTGGAAAGAAACAATCGCATATTTTGATGATATCTCTCAGAGACTAGAGTGCTCACCTCTCGAACGACATTAAAATTTTAGCCTCGTCGTGGTGGTCGTCTAAATCACACCTCTTTTCTCATTAGGATATTTCTACTATTTTGCTTAATTGCAAAATTAATGGTACCCAAAATCATTCTCTCCCACTTTTGTTGTTGATGTTTACTGCAAGTCAAAAATGAATTCTTGACTTCGTAGGTCATGTCATACTAAAATATGAGTGATTTCTCAATATAGGGGAATGAGATTCTTCTCCTATAAGGAAAAGGTAAGTAATAACATTTTTAACTCACAAACTAACATTCTCTCTCTTTTTAGATTGGGTCCATACCTTTTATCCCAATTCAAACTACAAATTTCATTATATGGTATGATTTTTTTCACTCGTTTCAGTCAAATTTGAGTTATTAAATCAGGCATGTGAGTTGTGAAGGGATAGTTAATTTATTAAATATGGATGGTGTAAAAGGTAAAGGAAGTAGGGGAAGACCACCGCCCTGCTTTTTAGAGTCAATTCCTCAAGTACTTGAAACTCAAAGAGAAGCCAAAGGCAAAAGGCAAAGCCACTGCTCAATGGTCATCATATCACTTAAAAAAAACTTTCAAATTAAAGAGAGAGAAAAAAAAAAAGTAACACCATTTCTTTAAAATGGTGTCAACTTTATCGATTTCTACCAACAAAAACATCCATGACATGACACCCCACGAGAGACAAACATAGAGAGATTGAAAGGAAACTGAAAGATCCTCATATCCACAACCTACACCACCCTTTTCTCTTCTTTCTACATGGCTTTTCCCTGTCCGTACATCCATGTCATCCATGTCGTCCATGTCATCCATCCATGTCATCCATCCATGCATCTCTCCTTCTCTAGTCTATATATATATAAAAAGCATTAGAATATTGGTGAATAAATTAAGCTGGTTTTTGTGTGTGGTTGAGGGAGAGGGTTTGGTTTTAGGGTTTTAAAAATTAAACCTTTTTGTAAGGTGTAAGTACGGTACTGAGGGAGCTCGAGCCTTGTGCTGTTTGCAGGGAGAGAGCGGCAATGGGGAGCAGAAGGAAGGACTTTGGTTCAGATTCCTTTGCCTGCCCTAATCTCACCTAATCCATCTCCCTCTACTCTGATCTCCCTATCTTTAGCCTTCAATTCTTCTTTTTTCTTTTTCTTTTCTATATCGCTTTTTTATTTATCAAATGCCCTCTCATAACTATGATCATTCCACTTATTTCAATGTATTTTTTATTATCTTCTCTTTTCTCTGCTGACTTTTGAAATAAATTCACTTAACATGACTTATCAACTTTTTAATCGCCCTAGGGATAGGGATATAGGGATGTTTGACTTTGGTTTTATGAAGTTTGGGTTTGTTTTGTATGATGAAGCCTAGGTTTAGGATATATGCTAGTTTAGTTTGTGTGTAATTTTGTATTTGAATTTGTGTGAATGAATGGATTCTTGAGATCACTTGAATTATGCAATGTATATTTTTAGTTTGAGTTTATGATATGTGTAAAAGTTAATTAGTAGATGTAGTATAAAAAGTGGGGTTTTTCAATTATGTTTATGTAGCTAGTGGAAAGAGGTAAATTTGCATACCAAAGTTTTAATTAAACCCAGTTTCCAAATTCTTGGTTCATTACATAAATCTTTAGTTCATAATTCATCTTGAAATTAAATTAATTACTATTGACTCAAAAAGGGGTAAAATGTTATCTTCGATTCTTAAACTTTGCACTTAATTTGTATACTTTTATCTTGTGCTACATGTCAAAATTAGTCTTTGGTTTAATACCTTAAAAGGGTGTTTTCTTTTCTTAATTAGAAAATCTAGGATGTCAATAATTGTGGTATTTACGAAAATTTTGATTGTTGAATTATTTGTATTGCCCAAAACTCTTTTAAGGATAGATGTGTAACAATGTGCGTAAGTTGTGTCTCCTTTCATGATTTAGGTAGGAGAACGTTAAATTAATCAAACATTATATTTTTACTTTATGACATTGTTATAATTATAATCAGATTCTCTGATGAGATGAGAATCTCGAAAGCCTATCATTCTATGAGTATCGTCTAGATTCTCAAATTCATAAATGTCTTAAAGCTTGAAAACAAACATGAGAGTAAAGGTATTCTTAAAAAGATATATCTCACCCTATCATTCAAGCAAAACAAACTAGGAGTCATAAGAATATTCCATCCAAATGGAAGGGAATTTGTTTATAGTTATATAATATCTGTTCGAAAAGTATAAGTGACCTAACAAAAATTTATAATATGGGTGAGCTACTTGGTCGTATTCAATTAGTTTTGGATTGGAACCGCATGAACATTCATATTAATATGACATCAAAACCCAAAAAAGCATCTCAAGGGACATGATAAGGACCTTACATTGAAAATATAAGGGATGACCTAAGAGGATAGATAAAGGAAAAAAAAGAGATATAGTGATCGTGTCGTAAGACCTTTGTTCGTTTTTACTAGACGTTATTTTCCTTGATTTTTTTTTTTACATTACATAAGGTAGTGTCCTTACTTAGCACTTGCACTAAGGATCTAATCAGAGTCAAACTTGGATTAGAAAAAAAAACCTTTCCCTTATTAGCCGGAGTACACTTGTACTCCTTGATCTTTAGTGCGGATTAAGCCAAAAAAAAACATTTTTTTTTCGAAAAGTCTCAACGTCCTCGTTGAGAGTCACCCTGCGATACACCCAATAATCTTTGACTTTGTTTTTGAATTGTAAGTTTCAGCTTATTCTCAGCTTGCCTCGCCCTCAAGTTGGTCATGCCCATGATGCGGTCAGCTATAAATACTAAACTTCTTGTCGGGGAAGTTCATCTACAACGTCTGGCGATTCCATCATGGACACATTCCTCTCAGGGTCGGTTTGGTTTAATCGAAGTCAACTGACTCACATAGAATCCAGGTGAGTTTTCATCGAGCTGATCTCCAAACATTTATAATATAAGTGAGTTACTCCTCTCATTTTCGATTGATTTAATTTTGAGATGGAACCATAAATATTGATAATATAAAAAATTTGAGTGAGAAATGAATACTAAAAACATAAAATTGAATTTTTTTTTCTTTTAATGATTATGACATTACATTATAATTATAAGATGGAGATAAGTGTCAGTTCTTTCATCTTACACTTATTTTATGAAGTTTAAGCTGAGAATTATGCTAATCTCTATGTCAGCTTAGAAGTTTGAAAATTAGTAATTAACAATATATAATATATTTCCACATACATTATTCTTCGTCCTAAACCCTCATGTTAGATGCACGATTCTCTAAGACTTTTTGCTAGAAAAGCAACAAGGGAAGGAAAAAGAAAAAGAAAAGTAAAAGTAAAAAAATACATATATATGTACCACAACACAACAAAAACCAATA
>NW_019104652.1:260882-289263 GCF_001995035.1 Momordica charantia
TGATAAATAATAATATTATTCTGTTTTTCTGATGGGACATACGACAAAGGAACACAAAACTCCTCTCCAACTTGTTAATCAAAAAAACATACATTGTAATTATATTATGTTTTTGTCACAAGAAAGTCATCACGGTGATGCCATAAATACAATTGTCTTCCTTTTTGTTTGTTGTTTGTTTGCTACATATATATATATTTTATCATGGCTGTGTTGTGTCATGTCTGCGATGTCTTTTCAATATGTTTTGTAGTATTCAAACATAATAATATATAAATCAAATCTCTCTCGAGTTTAAAAAGAAACTAGCCTTCTACGTTTAGAAAATGAACCAATTCCATAGAATTTAAGTCAGTCCAGTACGATCCAAGATAAGACGAGTATGAAAAGATTCAAATATTTGTTCTTTTTTTTCTATATAATATCTCAGATGAAGAAGGAGAGTAGAAATTACTTATCATAAGTTTGTATAAAATGAAAATGAATATAATATAAGATTAGATTACAGGGTTTAATTTAGTGTAGAAAATCTCCTCTCTTTTATAATTATGATATGTCAATCAATTCGCTTAATTGGAGCACATTTATTTAGCTTCCTTTTTATAGGTATGTTTCTCACCTACTTAGGTTTAGTTTCGTTAAAAAAAAAAAAGAAAAACTTTCAATTTAATTCGTCTCTGACCAAGAACTTATCGAACGCAACATTATAAACCTTCAATTCCGTGTCGTTATTTGATCCATAAATTTAAAAAAAATGACCAATTATAGACACACAATTGAAAGTTAAAGGGATGGTTTTTAAAGTTTATAGACCTCTAAAAACTTAAACACAATGGTAATTATTCTTGAATCTCCCTCCAACTGGAAACCGAAACTGTGGTGAGTGGAGTTGATGAGTAGTGATATTTAAGTGAGAAGAAAATGATGATTTTAGAGAATTTAGTTTGTATGGAGAAAATATAGAAATGGGGTCCGTAGAAAAAGGGGATTGATGATGATGTGTGTGAGAGATTATAAGATTGGAGGATGAAAAATAACAAAAAAAGCAATGATGGCACTATAATTGATGAGCCAGGGCAGGATGGGGGAGGTGTTATTGTCCAAGAGGCACAAGGGAAGGGATCCAATTCCAGAGTTAAATTTTATTTTGAAGGCAATGGGTTCGGAAATTGAGGAAACTTTAAAGAAAGGTCCGTTTGAGACCACAAGACAACACCCTCTTTAACTTGTGAAAACAACAGGTGAGTGTGTGAAAGCTATCTCACTCCCATGCACACGTCCCTTTCTGGCTCCTTCCCCCCACATCTGCCGCCCCTCCTCTCTCGAAATTCCCAATTTCAATTTCAATTTCCACATCCCATCTCATCATCCCTACATCCCTACATCCATACATCCCTACATCCATACATCCATACATCCATACATACATACATACATCCATGAGGTTAATTGACCTATAAACTCCTCTTCTTGTATCTTCAAGATTGAATAGATCATCATCATCGGTCCTTTTTCTCTCTCTCTCTCTCTCTTTTGCTTTGTGCGCTAACTTTCTTTCTTTCTTTCAAGACTCATTATCAAAGAGTGGGGAAGACAAAAAAAGAAAAAGAAAAAAAAAGGCAGATCCAAGGAGGTGGTTAATCTGTCAATCCCATCAATCAGTCAACCAAACACGACCAATCATCAAACCAAGTTTTTATAAAAGCAAAGAGTGAAAAATAGGAATAATAAGATTATGTCATCCTCTTCTTCTTCTCCAACTCCTCCACCCTGTCATCCTCTACCGCCGCCGCCGCCGCCGCCGCTGGACCACCACCTCCCCGCCGCCGAGCAGCTCTGCTATGTCCATTGCAATATTTGCGACACTGTCCTTGCGGTATCTTCTCTTTCCTTTACTATTTCACTGTTTAATTAGGGTTTCCATGTATTGATAATTAATTATACCAAAAAGCTTCCTCCTTTTTCTGTTTTTTGTTGTAAATTTCTCATCTTTCTGTGATTTTCCCATCTGGGCCTCCAAAATTCCTTGCTTTTTTCTTTACCCTAGTTTGATTTTTGTTGTTAGGTGAGTGTTCCTTGTTCTAGCTTGTTCAAAACTGTTACTGTCCGATGTGGGCACTGCACCAATCTGCTGCCTGTCAACATGCGTGGCCTGCTTCTGCCTTCTACTAATCAGTTTCATCAGCTTGGCCACTCTTTTTTCTCTCCTTCTTCTCACAACATTCTGGTATTTTATTATATGATTCTTCTTTTTTTTCCTTCTGCCTCCTAAATAATTTTGTGTCTGTGTTTGAATTAAATCTCTCTTTCCATTAATATTGTATTTTTTTCTTTTTTTTCAATTTCCACAGGAGAATATCCCCACCCCGAATTCGAATTTCCTCATCAACCAGTTTGCAGCTACTAACAATTTTGGAATGCCATCTCGTGGAGTCACTGATGAGCTCCCAAGGCCCCCAGTCATCAACAGACGTGAGATTTAAATCCCAAGATTTTCTACACATTGTTTTCATTTTCTTGGTGCAATTCTTTGGTTTATGTTAAACATAAAATCTGGGTGCTATTTTTCCCTTTTTTGAAGCTCAACTAATTAAAATCTCAACTGGGGATAGAATCTCATGTCTTCTACATATCAAACCTGCAGATTGTTAATCAAGCAAAATAAAGATTTATATATTTGTTAAGTAGATGGCCTAGCTAGGCTACAGCTAAAGAACAGGAAAAAAAAAGCAGTTTTTTTCTCGTGCAGAGAAATAAAAACACTTGAACTAATTAATTCACTAAACTCAGTGCTTAAAAATTGCATTAATATTTGTTGAATTAATACATTAATTGTCCAGCTCCGGAGAAGAGACAGAGAGTGCCCTCTGCTTACAACCGCTTCATCAAGTGAGTAATGATTTCAAAACCATTATTTTTCATCTCTCTTTTTAAATTGTATAAATAATTTTAAAGAGGGAAAAAAAAAAGCTGCATAAAGAAATTACAATGCAAAATTTGAATGGTTGAATAATCTCAATATTATTTTTGCATGCAGGGACGAGATCCAACGCATCAAGTCTGTGAATCCCGATATATCCCACAGAGAAGCCTTCAGCGCCGCGGCTAAGAATGTAAATTTAAAACCCACCCAAAAAAAAAAATTATAATCTTTTCTTTCATTTATTTTCCCAAACTAGGGTTTTTTTTTTCTTCCTTCCTTCTCATTTTTCAATTTTAATTTCTTTTAATTGGCAGTGGGCCCACTTTCCACACATTCACTTTGGTCTCATGCCCGACCAGACAGTGAAGAAGACAAATATCCGCCAGCAGGTAATTGAGGGAAAAAAAAATCATCAAAAAAAAAAAAAAATTATAAATATTATTATATTTATTTAACAGTAAAACCTAATTCTCTTGTTGTGGATTTTACACTGTTTTTTGTTTTTAGGAAGGAGATCAGAATGTTCTGATGAAAGACAATGGATTCTATGCCTCAGCCAATGTTGGTGTCTCCCACTTCTAAACCAGTTTTGTGGGGCACATCCTGTTTTTCCAATGACTTTTGAGATCAGACAGTGGCAAGAAGGTCTTTTTGCTAATGTTGATATTAATATTATTATTATCATATAATACTGTCTCTCTACCTAGCCCCTCTACCATGTAATTTCTGATCTCCCAGCTTAGACTTCCATAGTTTCTACTTTAATTTGCCTCTGAATGTTCTTCCAATTTTAATGTTATGATTATTATGACATATTATATTATTGTGCCTCACCACTCCACCAATGCATGGCCTTGGCTTGGTTCTTGCTTGTGATGAAGTACATTATTAATATCTAATCCTTAATTACTAATTAGTCTTCTCATTTTGTGAATGCCTCTACTTGTGTTCATATATATCTTAACTAATAATTAATTCCCCTTTCTGTTAAGGCTTTGTGATTTTGCATGTATGATTTGTTCTAATTAGAGGTAATTACATGTCATCATGTGTTTGAAAGCTTTCATTTTAATTTTAATTTTCATATTTGGGTGATGGGTTGCATTAGTGAATGTTATATTACTTTTATTTTTGGAAATTTTTGTGTTATGAAACTTTTGTTATAATGGAAGAAATGATTTGGAACATTTTACTTTTTGGGGAATTCGTTTACTTTATCATGGAATTTAAGAACTGTGATGATATAGGTTGGATTTGGATTATAATCAATTGTTAGAGTACTCATTCTTTTTTCTTATGGAAATTTTATGTACTATTTTAATCAAATCTAGCTATATCCAATAAAATGATGACCAAAACATACATATTTTGAAATTTTAAATACCGTACTATTGAAAGATTTGAAATAATTATGCCCTAATCTAATAATCATTTTGCTTTTAGCTTTCTATTTTTGAAAATTAAGTTTATTAATCATTACTCCTATTGTTTCTTTGTTATCTACTTTTTCAAAATGTTTTCAAAATCTAAATCATAATTTTGAAAACTAGAAAAACATGATTATTACTAATTTGTAAGACGTTTTTAAACATATGTTTTTTTGTTCTGTAATCTACTTTTAGTAAATATATATAAAAAGAGATGATGCAATTGCAAACTAAGAACTGCGTCCAGTTTGCACCCTGCTATGGCTCTTTTTTTAATTTCACTTAAAATATCATTATTCAACTTCGAAATTTCACTTTCGAATATTAAAAAAATTAAAAGAAAGAAACAGAATTTCTAATTGAACAAAAAAATGTCAATCAACCAACAAAACAGGAACAAAAAACCCCCACAATGACCAAATGCTGTTGTCAAGAACGACAACATTACAAATTTTGATTGAAGAAACTAAGAATCTTCATCTTTCTTCTTCTTCCTCCTCGATCTGTGCTTCGCTTTCGGTGTCGGGAACCCCTTCAAACGTACAATGCTCGGCGAAACCCCGCCACTGCTCTCGTCGCTGACTTCCTTAATCAGTTCATCATCGGAGGGTTTTCAATCTGATGGAAACCTCAAGTACTTCCCTTTCGTTTCCTCAATCAGTTCTGTAATCTACTTTTTTACAAAAGAAAGTTTTCAAAATGTAAGCAAAATTTTTTAAAACGGAGAAAAGTTGTTTTGAAACTTGTTTCTACTTTCTAAATTTGCAAAGAGTTCAAACGTGTTTCAAAAAAAATGTGAAAGATTTATGTACTAAAAAAGTTGCGAACGAGCATAAATCTTAATAAATTGAAAATAAAAAAATAAAATTGTTATCAAACGGGAATTATATAAACTTATTGTAGTCATGCTTTCAAAGAAAGAAAAAATTGCTAGTTTATTACCAATTTCTTTATCTAGCTGTTCAACCTCTATAACTTGAGATTAAGAAGTCTAAGACTTATGAAAATATAGCTTACACAAATTAGGTAAGTTTTATAAAACCTTTTTTTCTTTTGTCATACTAAAAAATAAAAACACATATATTAATTTCTTTGTAGAATGTTAAACACAAATTAAACTATAAAAAAATTCAAACTTGATCCAACCTCTAATTGAACAAAAATTGAGATGTAGAAGCAAATGGATAAAGTAGAGGTGAATTGGGAGAAGAATTTACATCACATTGATGTGGGAATGGTACTTAGTTCACTATTGTGTGTTATTATAACACACATAACGATGTGGAGACTCCTCACTTTTGATTCATCACTGCTGACACATATCATAGTTGTTGTATTCAATAACTTGTCAGTGTACTTGTCTCTATTTTATAACATATCTCCCACGTACCACTATTCAATTACATATATCTCTATAATATCAATATTATTATATATATATGTATATTTCTTCCAATTTATCTATCATCATTATTGTACCATCCTAATTTTGATAATCAATGTCACGAAATATGTATATGTATATACACATTGTCTTTAGGAAAAGAATTGAATGCCCCCTCTTGGGGCTGTACTCTGTCCTTCCACAATTCAGATATGAAGATTAAATTTATGTTTCACATGTTGGAATTTATTGATGTAAATTGTGTGAACATGTTTAGAAATGAAAGGCTACTCTATTTAATTCATGCATTTTTAAATATAATATAACATGTGTGGGAATTTGAATCCACTACTTTTTTTTCTTGCAAATTACCGTTGATCTATACTCGTTTTAACGAATCCACGACATTTGGTTAGAGATATATGTCTTACTTAATTGAGTTACACTCCTCCATTCAGAATAGTGTTTATTGATTAGCTTTTACGATCAACAAGTTATAATCTCTTTTTTTTCTTTTTGAAGAAAAGGTAGTACTGATTCATGAAAGGGTATGTGAGAAATATACATAAAAAAAGAAAGAAAGAAAACCTTAATGAAGTATAATCAAATTGCAAATTCATTTATGAATCAAAACTTAAATTTTTTTTTCTTGAGTACAACATGTTGGAGAGGGCATTCAAACTCGCAACCTCATGGTTTGAGGTATATGTTAATTACCGCTGTGCTATGTTGCTTTGGCGAATCAAAACTTAAATGGTACCCCTTGAAATTTCATTTTTATATTAATTAGATCGGTAAATATACATTAAATTGTAAATTTAAGTTCGATACTATGGTCAATAATATGAAGGCGTCTTGTTCTTTTCAACAATGTTGGAAGTTCAATTTGTTGGGAAAATTACTTAGCAAGAACATTTTCCTCTTCAACAATTCTGTAGTGAAAACTAAGTCAATCACATAGTGAGAGAAATATAGGGAAAAGTACAGTAAACGACATAAGAGATTTATATACTGGTTCACCTCAACTATATGATTACGTTCAATCTTTCATGACAATGAATTCTACTATTATTTTTGGATAAATACAATACTCTCTCAAGTCTAGAGGTCTCGACAAAAACCACATAGCTTCTAGGAACTACAACATTAAAATCTTAGGAAACATGAATGAAAACCTTACCAAATACCACGAGAATAGGTTGTCGACAATGCTCTACAACCTCGGGATCTCACCTCTAAAACTCTGTTAAATACCACTGTCGCTACCCTCTGAAAATTTGTGCATCTACACGTTCACAACCGCTACTTTGAGGTGCAACAACACATAAACAAAACCCAAACAAAATGGCTCTATTTATACGAGGTTAAATATTCTAATCATTATGAAAAAAACAATATTATAATTATATTTTTCATAAGACATGGATTTCCTATTTTAACTCCATTATCCCAGCATAATTTTGTTATACTAAAAAATAATAAAGATTAATTATCATGACATAAAGTATGAGATATTTTTTTTAATTGTCAATGAATGTTCTAACATGCGACTCTCCTGCTAATCCTTTTTTCTACCAATTTTCTTTAAACTTCTCTCCATACACATTTGTTTTCCAATGGTTTCTCTTTCATTCATACATTTTTTTAATACAATATTATAAATGTATGGATTGGCTAAGTTATAAATGTATGGATTGGCTAAGTTGAAGGATTCAGACCTTCGATCTATAGAATTTTTTTTAATACCTTCATCGTTAAGTTAAGTTCATATGGGCCAATTTCATATCTGCAAACTTCTCTATCAATCTTTCTACACATTATTATTCTATGATATCTCATTATAAAACTCTCTATATACATTCTAACTTAGTAACTTCTCTCACTATCTTGATGTATAATCCTACTTATAAATTAAGAAACTCAACCATGTTTGAAAAGTTTTTGATTAAACTTGTTGGTGGTCAAAAAATTAGAATCAACACGTGTAAGCATATCCTCAGTTCGAATTAACCCAATCATAGCCAAGTAGACCATCAGAGTTCAACGAGTTGTTCCACACCGAGCTGAGATGAGGAAAGAGTCTTAGCTAGCCTGAGGGCTCCGACCTCAGGTCCGACCATCGACGTGGGGGGTCCGACAGCCGTAACCACATGTCGTAACAACCTAACAGTCATGTCTCCCCCGCCTATAAAAGGGACCACTCCCCTATTGATCAGGTATGCAATTCTCTCTGAGAACGACCTAAAGATTCTGAGCTCGTACTGACTTGGACGTCGGAGTATTTGTTCTCTATGCAGGCTCACTTGTGAACACCTCAACTTAGTGTCACCGACGTATGAGCTCGGTCGGAAAACAGCATCAACAAAACTAACTCTTTTAAGGCAATTCTCAAAAGATTGCACGAGGAAGATATCCCTTTGGCGTGTATTATTAGTGGGGCATAAACTTTTACAATTTGACCATCTGAAAAATACCTGATGAAGCACAAGCACTGATAAACCACTCAACTTTCAACAAATTAAGAGATCAGAAATCAGAGATAATGGGTGAAATTTTTGGTGGTGGGAGTAGTTTCAATTTTGGAAGAAATCCCCAAAAGTACTTCCAACATAAGATGCTTCCCTTCCCCAAGACAAGAAAAAGGATCCTTTTCGGCCACAGAGGCTAAGGCAATGGTGGGAAATTAACCAAAACAAAAAAAGGGTCAAAATGGGAGAGCTTATATATATCAGCTTCAAAATTCGTCCTTTGACATGAATCTTTTAATGGCAGATAAGCGTGACTTGTAAAAGCCAAAAGCAATTATTGAACAAAAGGGAATGGCTGTGGTGGAAACATTAAAAAAATAATAATAATAAAAAAAGTTCAGACCACCACAATGTCTGTGTCTCTGCTTATGAAAAAGGGTAACACTTCTGAACTTTGTCCCTCCATATTCATTCTCCAAAAAAAAATTAAAAAAAAAAAAAAGCTTTGGTTTTCTCAGAGCAAAATGAAATCTTCAACTACGACATGCCAGCATGCATGCTCCCAGCAGTTCCACGTTTCAGCTTTGGAGAAAAGCAGTAACTTATCAAAAGAAGAGACCATGACTTAGTGCATGGTAATATCTCAATTACCACCATGGTAAAAAAAAAAATCATAAAAAGAAAAATACTTCACTATATATTCCTCAAAGGTCCAGACTTCCTTATGTAGCCTATTTTTAGTTAGTTGGAAAACGACCAAAGTTTCATATTTGCTAAATAATTAAGAGGAATTGATTATGGGTATATTAGCATGGAACATCTTTATTAGTATGAGGCTTTTTGAGTGAAACTAAAAACAAAATCATAATGCTCAAAACGGACAATATCAGAGATAAGGAGAGTTCGTTGTGCCTAACAAGTGGTATCAGAGTCATGCCCTTAACTTAGCCGTGTTCGTAGTGTTGGAGGCAATGAAAGAAAGTAGGGAATTATTTAGAATGGAGAGACAAGTATGGAGAGAAACTTCTAATATTGTGATTTGGCACTTTCTTAATTTAAGTTTTGGTTTTTCTTGATTACATGGAATGAGAGACAACACCTCTATTTATAGGTATTTGAGAGAACTCTTGGGAGAATTCTAGAGAGTTAAGGAGTTCTCTAGATACATATTAATTTATTCTTATGCAAAGGAATTCTCTAGAATTCCTTGGAACCTAGAAAAAAGCTAGATGATTCCAGAGTGTTTTATTTACATATTTATTTACAAATTTCTAGATAAATCTATAGATAACTATTTGTACGGATAACTCTTAGAAGTTTGTTGGGATATAATGGGGACAAAATAATTATTAAAGGTTATTGGGCCAAAATCACACCTAAAGCCCATAGTTTGTCTTTGTTTTCATTAGGTTTAATGACCTAATATTAAAACACATGATGGAGGTTTTATGCTACTTCAGCCGTGAGTGAGAGTGATAGAAACCAAAAATAAGAAGGTGGCGGCAGTGGTGTGTTGTTGGCAGAGAAAAGAAAAGGAGAACAATGGTTTCGTAGTGCGTTGTCGGCAGCCCGTTTTCCCAAGGTTAGTGAGGTTTTTCATTCTGTATTCCTAAGTAGCTATTGTCGTAGTGCTTAGAAGCTAGGTGACTATTGTTGTGGCATCTAGAGAGAGTTTTGTAGAGCGTTTGTGAGGTCCATTGTATTTATCCCAAAATCATAGTAGAACCCGTTGTTGCGAAAGACTGGACGTAGCCCATAGTTGGGATGAACCAGTATAAATTCTCTGTGTCGTTTTCTGTGCTTTTCCCTATATTTGCATATTGTGGTTGTGTTTGGATAATTTCTGTGGAAAGAGAAATTATACAGGATAGTTAAATTTCCCAACAAAGTTTCTAGCATATTTGAAAATTACAAATTACTATTTTTCAACACCCCCTCTTAATTTGTAATTTTCAAAAACTTCTTGAACTTCTCAGTCGTGACAGATTTGGTGAACATATATGCAGGTTGATCATTGGTGTTAATGAACTCCAAAAATATTTCTGCTTTGTTTACCAAATCTCTGATATAGTGATGACATAGCTCAATACGCTTGGACCGAGCATGAAAACTGGATTTTTGGTCATTGCAATTGCTGACATATTATCGCAAAAGATTTTTGTCGGCATCACCTGCTCCATTTGAATATCTTTAAGGATTCTCCTTAGCCAAACAGCTTCACAAGCGGCATCAGTTGCAGCTGTATATTCTGCTTCAGTGGAAGACAAAGCTACAAAGCTACAGTTCGTTGCTTTTTCAAACTCCAAGATATTGCATTAGATCCTAAACAAAACACATATCCTGAAGTGCTCTTTCGATCATCAAGAGAACCTGCCCAATCACTGTCAGTGTAGCCAACCAGCTTGCAATCTCTCTCCCTTACATACTTGAGCCCATGACTTTTGGTACCCTGTAAATATCTCAAAACTCTTTTTGCAGCAGCATAATGATATTTGCTTGGATCATTCATATACCTTGAAATAATACTGACAGAATGCATAATATCTGGCCTGGTATTAGTAAGATAGATTAATGAACCGACCAGACTTCGAAAAGTCTGTGGATCTGCTTTACCAGATTTATCTTGACAACATAACTTCTCATTGGGTGCCATGGGTGTCGCAGCAGGCTTGCAATTGCTCGTATGAAATTTCTTGAGTAAATCATCAATATATTTTTCTTGAGAAAGAAAAATCTCACCTTGATGTTGCTTTACTTGAATTCCAAGAAAATATTTCATGAGACCCAAATCCGTCATTTCAAATAGATCATCAACATATAAGCAAACAACAAGGAAATTCGTACCTTCCTTCTTCATATAGAGAGATGGTTCACTGAGGCTTTTCTGAAATCCATTATGGTAGAAATATCCATCGATTTTGCTGTTCCATGCACGAGGCACTTGCTTTAATCCGTACAAGGCCTTATGGAGTCGATAAACTTTCTCCTCCTTTCCATTAACAATATATCCTTGTGGCTGCTGTATGTATACTTATTCTTCCAGCTCGCCATTTAAGAAAGCAGATTTGACATCCAGTTGAAATACATTCAATTGTAACTGGGCTGCTAAAGCAAGAACAGTTCTTATTGTCTCCATGCGAGCTACTGGTGCAAAAGTCTCGTTAAAGTCGACACTAGGCTGTTGGGAGCCACTAGACGAGCTTTGTTCCTCTGAATGGAACCATCTTCTTTAAATTTGGTCTTAAAGACTCATTTTAAGCCAATCGCTTCTTTTCCTGGTGGCAAGTCTTGAAGCTCCCATGTCTTATTTCTTTCGATATTGGTCATTTCTTCATCCATAGCTTTGATCCAAACTTCTTCTTTTGCTGCCTCATCAATATTTTGTGGCTCACAAGCAAACATTGCAAAATGTTCACTTGAAGCATAAATATCTTGTAAAGAACACATTCTTCTTGGGGGAGATTATGAGCTTTCTTGATTTGAAGTCGCTTCAACTGGCGATCTCGTAGGAGTTGAAGGAAAACTTCTTGGTGAGCTCAAATTCTGAGAGTCTTGTTGGCTATCAAGCTCTTGAATATCTTCGTACTGTTGGGAAGGTTGAGAACCATTATTCTCAAAATCTCATGTGGCCATTTCGTCAAATATTACGTCTCTTGATATCAACAATTTCTTCATCTCTGGATCTAGCAATCGATATCCCTTTTATTCATCACTATAGCTGATGAATAAGTATTTAGCTCCTTTTTTATCGAACTTTTCTCTTTCCCGAGAAGGAACTAGAGAATAAGTTGGGCAACCAAAAACTTTGAAGTGATGAACAACAGGTTTCCTCTTATTCCATGCTTCGAAAGGAGTTTTGTCTTCTACTGCTTTGGTAAGACACCGATTGAGGATATATACAGCTGTATTGACAGCTTCTGCCCACAAATTATTTGGAAGTCCTTTAGCTTTCAACATGCTTCGTGCCATTTCCACAATGGTTCGATTCTTTCTTTCAACAACGCCATTTTGTTGTGGATTGTGTCAAACTGTTAATTGTCTCATTATGCCATTCTCCTTGCAATAGTCCATGAATGGCTTGTAGATGAATTCACCTCCTCGATTTGTTCTCAAAGTTTTGATCTTTTTGCCACTTTGGTTTTCTGCAAGAGCTTTAAATTGAAGAAAAGCAGCAAAAGCCTCTGATTTTTCATTAAGAAAATAAATCCACATCATTCTTGTACAATCGTCGACAAATAAAACGAAATATCTTTTGTTAGTGAGAGTTGGAGTTCTTGTAGGACCACATATATCTGCATGCACCAACTCTTGTGGAGATTTAGCCCTCCACGAAGTTTTAGGGAAAGGAAGTCTATGGATTTTTCCATAGATGCAACCTTCACATACCTTTCCATTATCTTTAATTTTAGGTAGACCAATCACCATGTTTTTTTGTTTTAGTGTAAGAAGACCTTTGCAGTAAAGATGACCATACCTCAAATGTCATAGGTAGGAAATATCTCGGCTTTCGCTCTTGAGAGAAAATTTTCTTGCAGCGGCATCAGGAGTGGAAAGACTTTGGTGACTGACATATCAACCTTTGCTACTATCTGATCCTTTTTCTTGTCCAAAATGATGCATTTGCTATCATCAAAGTTGACTGCATATCTTTTCTGGAGTAGTTGACCAACACTTAACAAATTTTGGGTTATGCTAGGAACGTAAAGAACATCTGAAATATACCTTGTATCTCCTTTCTTGGTGTGGACAAAAATGACTCCTTTTCCTTCAGCTTTGTGCATCTTGCCATTTCTGAGCTTTACTTGAGAGCTGAAACTGCGATCAAGCTTGACAAAGAAGTCTTCATTTCCTGTCATGTGATTACTGCAACCACTATCCATGTACCATATACTTTCCGATTCATGTTGGTCAATTGTACAAGAAAACAATTGCTCCCCTTTATTTATCTTCTTTTGTAAAATTTGCTTCATCTTTTTTATTTTGAAACCAGCAATCTTGTCTAAAATGATCTGCAATCCAGCATTTAGTGCATCTAAAGTAACAATCTTTAGATTGATGATTGGACTTTTTGCAAATAATGCAGTAAGAGTCAGTATTACCGGATTTTTTGCTGTGTCATTTTCCCTTGTCCTGTTGATCATGTTGTTCATCCTTTTTTTGTGCAGGATTCCATCGTTTTTGATGATTAGACTTGAATGTCTTCTTTTTTGCAAAATTTAGCTTGGTATGAAAGGCTTGCTCCACAGCTTGAGTTGGACACTTGTTCAATCTCTCTTCGTGAGCTTGAAGTGATCCCATTAGTTCAAAGATTGTCAATTTAGACAAATCTTTGGACTCTTTGATTGCTGCAACAACATGGTTAAGTTTGGAGGAAGGCTTCAATGAAAATGACTCTCTTTTCTAGAATAGTCTCTCCATAGTTCTTCATTTGGTTAATGATTTCGGCAACTCGAGAAAAGAATTTGCGAATGTTCTCGCTTTCCTTCATTGCCAAGTTGTCAAAATCTCTCCACAAGGATTGCAACTTGATGGAGATAATTTTTTCAGATCCCTGAAATTCTTTTTGCAAAATTTTCCAAGTATCTTTAGCTTTTTTAATACCAAAAATTCGAGGGAAAATGGACTTACTAACACTTTGCTGAATGAGTCGGAGAGCTAAAGCATTTCGCCTTTTGTTCTTCTTAAACTCCTTCTCTTGTTCTGGTGTCATCTCCTTGGTGCCTTCATCTTCATAGTCTTCTTCAATGATTTCCCAAAGATCTTGAGAAATGAAAATTGTCTCCATTTGACTCTGCCAGTATTCATAATGCTCTCCATCAAATACGAGAACTTGGTTCGTTGGAAGGGTAAATAAGTTTGGAACACAACTAGTAGTCATGTTCAATTTTAGGATGGCTCTGATACCAAATTTGTTGGAGGCAATGAAAGAAAGTAGGGAATTATTTAGAATGGAGAGACAAGTATGGAGAGAAACTTCTAATATTGTGATTTGGAACTTTCTTAATTTAAGTTTTGGTTTTTCTTGATTACATAGAATCAGAGACAACACCTCTATTTATAGGTGTTTGAGAGAATTCTTGGGAGAATTCTAGAGAGTTAAGGAGTTCTCTAGATACATATTAATTTATTCTTATGCAAAGGAATTCTCGAATTCCTTGGAACCTAGGAAAAAAGCTAGATGATTCTAGAGTGTTTTATTTACGTATTTATTTACAAACTTCTAGATAAATCTATAGATAACTATTTGTATGGATAACTCTAGAAGTTTCTAACATATTTGAAAATTACAAATTACTATTTTTCAACGAGTAGAACATTTGAGTGTCAAACAAAGAAGTGGTAAGCATAGCTTGAAAGATTATAGTCATTGTATGATACTTGGTTAATCTCTATTATACTGTAGATGTAAAACAGGTAATAAACTATGATTTTAACTCCTAATTAATTCAAATGTCGATCTAACATAAAATTCTGAATATTTTCTATCAAATACTTTTTGAACTTTTGAATCAGTTGGGTGTCTTAAAATCTCATCTTTATTTCGTCCGTAGAAGAGGAGTTAGTCTAGATAGCCAACAAATATAATTTTTCAAAAATAAATAGTTGTCCAACCGCCCTTAATTATATTATTATGGCAAATTGGCCCATTTTTAAATAATTTAAGCTCCAGTGTTTTTATTATTATTTTTCAATGAAAATTAAACTAAATTTGCAACTTGGGATAGAATTTGAGTTGATAATACTTTATTGTAGTTTGAAAAAAAAAACACTATACAAGGTATATTTTGTGATCACAAGTTAGTTTATTATTAAATTTTTGGTGGGAACTCTGCTAAATTTTCTATAAATATTTCTCCTTTTAAGTATTTCTAATAACTCAAAGACATCTTTACAATATAGAAAAATATTTCCAAATCTGGATGCTGCAATCATCAGTTCCATGATAAGAACTGACCTGTTGGGCAAAAAGAGGTTCAAACTCAAACTCCCCTTTGTCCCCAGCAAGCCAAGCCAAAAATTACTTCAAAAGTATGATGGTAGAGACACATGAGAAAGCAGTGGTATTGAAAATCGATAAATCGTTATCAGAACATACAGTATGCGTATCGACTCCGAGAATTAAAAGAATGATTAATCCAAATCTAATGAACAAGGAAAACCAAGATTCATCCTTCTACAGCTTGCATATGGGGAGAAAAAAATGCTATGCAAAAATCATGAAAAATTTGGTATCCACAAGACTTACAGACCCTACACACTCGACCACAAATCTTAACAAGACGTCCCCACAACTTCAACAAGTTACATTGAGCAACAACGCTTAGTGGAAAGCGGAGATTACAGCGGAGATGATCATCAGCAGAGTGAATAACATCTTCGATCTGTTGCCCATGATCGAAGTTGCAGAAGAGATATCTTGTGGCCTGAGAGTATAGGAAACAAGTAATATAGTTCAGAATCATTCAAAGTTCTAGTTCCCAAGAGATTGGCAGAACAAATGTTGGAAAGGGTAATGGTTTCCATACTTTTGTAATTTACCAAGTGCACCACAAAAGAGTGCATTGTCTGGCATAGGCAGTTCAGTTTTGTTAGTAGCCTCGGGATTGACAACCCGAACATACGTCTCCTGCCCAAGATACCATGAGTCCAGATTTTCAGTCCTGATGTTCCAAACTCCAACATTGTCGAGAGATATCAAGATGGCAGTCCATGCTCCTGGATAAACCTAGACAGGGTGATGAACAAGTCAGGGGATGCAACAAAAAAGGATAGATGTCGGTATATCGCCATATTTAAGCGTGTATATACACAACACACACTTCTCAAATGATCGTATTTTTCTCTCACTCTTCAACACAAACTTAAAATATAGCAGCCAGAATTGTACTAGTATAAAAAGAAGGATAAAAAAACTATAAATCACATCTGCGTATATACAGGAAATTTAAGGAGACTGCAGAAATCCCATGAAAACATACCTGAATTGTTGAGCGAGCTATTCCGTCCCACTTATTGTATGTGCCCCTACTATTATCGGTCCACTCGCCATAATCCATCCTACATTCATTCAATAACTGAGTGAATAAAGTAACTCAGCTAGCAGCTCATGACTCACGCTTAGGAAGATTAATCATAAAACATACCCCACGACAAAGAAAGCGTATCCATTCATGTGATAGCTTTGCACCTTGGTGTCGTTATTCTGCAGTATAACCTCCATAAATCCCCTATATGTTCCATTAATCACTGAAGTTTCTGCTCTTGGTGGCCCCGTGAGCGGCCTAATGGGGAAATCAAGCTTATAAACACCCTTCAACTTGAACTGGTCAGCCAATCTGATTGGTGTGGATGGATTAATGAACGAGATTCCACTTAGTGTTGTCCGCATTTTACCATTGATCGACACGGGAGGCTTATTTTTCAAGACGTAAACATCAGTTACATTAATTGAGCCATATCTGAATGATCCTTGAGGATTAGGACGAGCACCGCTAGCAGATACATTCCATCTACAAAATTTGTTATAAAAGTTCTTAGAAAGCAAAACAAGCCAAAAACGTCATTCTCAGAATTTACAACTTTGCCTTTGTAACTAGATATCATGCAATTTTTATTAAAAAACACTAAAATTCTTGTAATCTGCTACGATAAGCAAAATTTCATGTTCTTCCATAGCTTCCATTTTTCTTTTTATATCATGATTTCTGGACAAACCTGATTGATCTCGCCTGGTTCATGGAGAAAGTTTTATCAAATTCATCATTTGGTGGATCTGGAAGGGGACCAGCTGCCTTTCCTTTGGAGTTAGAGTAATGCAAGATAGCAACACCAGTGACTCGTTTCCAAAGAGATTCATTGACAAATCGAGCACTGGCTACAATGTAATAATCAGTGCTCGCATTCTGATCCATGGTTACCAAAAATGAATACGACTGTCCTACATGTATATCTAAGCTAGTATAGTTCTGTTGCACTGTGTATGACCCCTCTGTTTCTGCTAAAAGAAGATTGTGGTTTTGGATCCTGAAATTCAGACTAGTAGATATTCCAACGTTGTGTACCCGAATACGATATGTTTTCCCTGTTCAACATCAGCAAATAACCATCAATCTTTAAACAACTCCACCATAACCAAGGACTTGCAGAAATCTAAATAACAATGTTCACAAAAGCCAAAATTTATAAGGATCAATGTGTATTTAAGCAGCGGCTTATTCACCGAATGAAAAACTGCGTGCTTTATAACAGATATCTAAATGTGTTATTGAATCTGTGTTTTGTCTTTTAGACACACAGCGGCAATATGTGAAGAATAGATTATATTACATTCACTCGTGGACCATACAATATGTGCATCTTCACAACTCTCATTTAAAAATGTATATGCATTCCATTTAACCTTATCCTGTTGATATCATATCAAGTCATTCGAATGAATATACAAGCTTGGAGGAAGAACCAGTTAGCTGAAACACGTGTAATTGACATAATAAGTTAGCAAATGGCGGTTCTAAAAGTCCAATAATAGGAGATGCAGGATCCCCTGAACATGGGGGTGAGCCTATTAGAGATTTATCTTCCCACTTATTCAATGCACCCAATTGGATTTGTACGGGATACCTTTCTCTAATGAGGTTGACCATGTGCTCCTTTTAGCCATGGCTTTAGGTAGAGTCGGTTTATGTACTGGAATTAAAGTCAGTAGTCTCATGTTCAAATCTCTCCTTAAATGTCCTTTACGGCCCTCTCATACATAGCCATCTCTTGAGACGAGGATTTTACTAAGGAGAAGACTAGGAAAATAATGCAAAGACATTTCTTGAAAGTGAGAGTGTCCCCACTAGGAGTCAAATCTCTGCTCATTGAGCGTGCCAATCAGGTCCGGTCAATCACTCATAGGGATGGACCCAAACAGAATAGTGTTAGGGGTTACACTCTAAGGCCTGAGCCTAGATGATGTATAGTAGTAGATAGGGCTCTGTCTCCACAATGAGGTGCTACCCACTTGTGCTTATAGCAAAATTACACAAATTGAAAATGGAATTAAAAATGCAACATCAAGCATCTAACATAGAGGTAGAATTTTGAAGTGAGTGAATGATACCATCGCATGCTAATGCTAGGTTGAAAAGAAAGCACAAATTAGACCCAAAACAGAGTAAGCACACTATATTTCACTCTTAACCAACTTTGCTGAGGTATTAGCATTACCTGGATTAACTTCAATTGTTTCGTGGTCGATACCATCAGGGACTAGAGTGTCGTTATATCTGTAGGGGCCTTTTCCATTAATGAGAACACCGTGTGGCATTCCAAGATCCTTCCCAGCATCAAGGGCTTTTCTCAGAGCCTACATACCAATTCAAAAAGCATCAATATCAAGCACATTACATTCCAATCAATTAGAATGCTGCAACTAGAGCATGCGTTTGGTTTCTCGAATCAAACACTAACCGTGTGATTCCGGGTGTACCAATCACCAATCAAAATTGTAATGTCCCCATCTGGGGTTGCAAAAGGAATGGGGATTATAGGCCTGTTGTTAATAATAATTCCGCCGTATCCACCAGATGCTCTCTGGAAATTGAGCGATGGAAAGTAAAAGAAGCTCCCTATCTGATCCTTAACCTGAAACTGGTAAGTCCAGTTCCACTTGGGAGGAATTGGGCAATTTGTTCCCAGAACTCCATCTTGCCAGGAACTTCGCCGCTGTTGAACTCCAGACCTGTTACCCCAAAGCCAATCTATCCATTCTCAAACTAGCTCTACAATCATAAATCAATATGAACAACAACCAGGGTAAATAAAATCAAACAATACCAATGCATGAGGAGGTTCTCATCCAACTTGTTCCGGACATTGATAACTACATTGTTGTTAGTAGTGAGATTGATAGTAGGACCAGGAAACTTTTCATTAATAGCAATAACCTACAAAAAGCAAGGCAGAAATCAGAAGCAACTACTTAGACAAATAGTCGCCATTCATCTGCTCTCAGCTCAATTCCAGCAATGTACTACTTGGTTTCTCAAAATAGCAGCACATAAAGAAGATCTAGAACTAGAAATCCAAAACTTTTTCGGAATCTAACACAAACCCAGCTCAGGGAAACAAGATCCAAGGAGGAGAAACCTGTTGAGGGACTCCCAGAGGAGAAGCAGTGATGTAGGAGACTTCAAATTCGAAGTTAACAAACGGATCTGCTGCAGAGGAGAAGGTGAGAAGCAGGGAAATGGGAAGGAGGAAAATGGGTAGGGAAGCAAACAGAGCCATTGGTGTGAATGTTTTGGTGGGCAGAACAGAAATTAAGAGGTGAAAAATTCCGGTGGGAAGCTGTGTTTTACATTATCAGGGGGAGAGAGCGTGGAAATGGGAAGAGGGTGGGGGAAAAACGGCTATATTTCACTGCTTTTGATGGTGGGGAAGGGGCAGACGCAGAGTGATTGCACTTTGCAGTGTGGTTTTGGGGCGTGGAAGACAGAGCAATTGCGTTGGCTATTGGGTTTGATTATTGGGTATCTTGTTTCTGCTGGCTAAGTGGCTTCGGCTGTGTCGGTCACCAGTCACCACCCAAATCCCCCATTCACCGTTCAAACGAAACAGAGGAGAGAGAGAGAGATAGACGGGGAAGAGTAAGAGAGAGAAAGGCCAGTAGTCGGTAACATATATACTCCTTTTGAGGACACATCTTGTGCAACCGCAAGTGTAAGTGTAACCAACGCGTCTTTCTTTGAAAAAAATATATATATATGAAAAAAGATCAATTTTGTTTAATTCAACTCAACGGGAATATATGTGGCAATGCTATGTTAAAAGTTTCGACCAAAAGTTGAAACCTTGGTAAAAAAAAAGAAAAATGTACATATATGTGGCAATATTACAACTTTTACTTTTTTACAGAATTTATGAGCTTTTTTAATTTATTCCATAGTCAATTTTAAAATCGTTGCCAACTATCGCGAAAAATTAATTGTTACTCGTAAATATATTAATCTACTTTTCTGATTCGTAAATATAGCTCGAAATAAAGTTTTCAGTCAAAATGAAAATTTGAAAAAACAGTTGTACCTTTAAAACGCAAAGTTCTTTTTTCATTTTTTTTTTTTTGAAAATGAGAAAAACTTTTACATTTGACATATTTAATATTAAATATATCATATTAAGTGATATATCTAAAATGAAGTATCATAAAAGCATGATCAGAATAATAAAATAACGGAAATTTGATTTAATTTTTTTTTTCACATTTACAGAGCTAAAAAGTTATTGCTATATTTACAAATATGACAAATGTTTTTGCTACCTATTAAAAATATTCTCAATTTTGTGTATTGATGAATTTTTGTTTTTAGTACAACGTGTATGATGAAACTTATTATGATGCGGGACTTGATTTTTGTTGAAATAAATATTTCTGTGGGAGATTGTTACACTACATCCTTATTTTGACTAAGGATTTAGTTGAAGTTGAAAAAATTGGAAAAGAAAAAAAAGAAAAATCTAGCATTCTAAAGTACAGTTGTTAAATCAGTTACCGATGAAAATTAATGAATCCTATTAAGTTTAGGAATAAACATTGATCCAAAAAACTTTTTTTTTATCACATTTTAATGTCAAAACTTTTATGTTTATACTAATTTAACTTCTAAAATTTCTAAAAAAATTTTTTAATTCTAAACGTTATAGGAAAACAATTTTAATCATTATCTTTAATTTTCTTTTATCTAACATAAAGCCTAAGATAGATATATATTTTGTTCGTTTATCTTTGAAAGCAATTATTGAATACGTTTAGGTTTCCATTAAATAATTAAAATAATTTTCATACAAAAAGATGAAAGTAGTTTAGCTAGAAGTTCATTAATCAAATTGGAAAAGGTAGGAAAGTATAGGGAAAATAATAAGATTATTTATTTACGATCATTATTGTTATTATTTTGCAATTTGACCGATGCGCCTCAATTGTCTGAGTTCCGTCACCAATCGATAAGCCAAAACCTAACTGAAAAAAAAAATCGATAAGCCAAAACCAAATGGATTGAAATTGAAACTTGAAAGAAAGAAAAAATAAATAAATAAAGAAAGAGGAAAACGGGACAACGTATATATATAAAAATGGAATAACGTTTAAATGTGTCTGAGAGCGGCACGTGATTGCCAGCCGTTGAGCATTTTGCGTCCAAAAGTGGGCCCCACCAATAAATGTCGAGGGCGTTAGTTGTGTGGGCCCGCCCTCTTTTTGGCTGATCTGCTGGAAGAAACATTGGCATATTTATAATATTATAAATAAACCTTCTTCTACTTCTACACACACACCCATTCAATTAATGCACTCTCTTTTTACTCACTCACCATTAAAATCCCTTATTTCCCAAGTTTAAATTACAAATATAAATGTCAATTCGTAATAATTGAAACTTAACTCAAATCAAAACGAATTTCCACTTTACTCGTTGTACTAAAAAAATTTAGAAACACATGATTTAACTCATGTTTCTAATCAACAATATCATGTAACGGTAGAAATATATATATAAATTTATGCTTCTTCAACCTAAATACGGATAATCACATTACATTTTTTAACTTTTCTTAAGAGGGCCTTAACTTTGTCCGCAATTATAATTAAACGTGACAGTGGGGTTAAAAATAAAGAAATTGAACTTAAGATGTACGAAAGCGAAACCGTGGAAATAGTTTTTGAAGTGACAAAATAGACAAATTTTCCGTAAGCAACAAGAAAAGAGCATTGGGACAGTTAGGGGATTATGACGTGGTGGTTTAATAATAGTTAATTATTATTATTATTATTATTTTTTTGTGAGAATAGAAATAATTGAATGGATAAAGTAAAAATAATTGGAGATAGATTATAACGAAGCACAAGCAGGGAGGGGATTAACGGTGAGGCAGGGGGCAGCGTAATCGGGCTGTCATTCAGAGTGAAACATCAATATCTGTTGTACAAATTTGATAGGCCCATTTTCGACGATTGGTACACTCACTTTTTTTCTCTTTTGTACCAACCTATAAAATTACTATTAACCTTTTTTAAAATGTTATAATTATATTAGCTAAAATTAGCTTCAATTTTATCAACTAATTAATATATATATATATATATATATATAACGCAAATAAAACTTTTACTGAAATTAGAAATTTCAAGTTTATAACGAGAAATCTGACTCTATTACTTATTATTTACTGATCAAGAAAGAGAATAAAGTTTGATCAATGATGTTATTCTCATTAATTGTGACGATCAAAGAACAATCGTAACTCATACTCAGATTTCAAATACATGGGAATAAATAACTTCCACTCAACCAAGTTTAATAGACAGACAAGACATAAATAATAGATTTACAGATAATTTCAATTACACATTAACAAGCTCTTTTAAGAAGAAGTTCACTTCTTCTTTATCTACTTAATTGTATTAGAATGAAACAATTTTTAGCTATAATAATGAGTCAACCTTAATCTTAGGTTAATCATTATTAAATTCTTGATAAAATAGGCCTGAGAAATACACACATAGAGAGACAAAAAGAGACAGACTGATATAATTAGCTGCCTATTCTTTATTTTAACATAAATGGTCTCCAGTGAATTATATTATACATGATATTTCACAAATGTATATTCTTTTTAATATTTACAAACATATATTTAAAGGTTAGATTTTTTGTCCTCAAATTACTCCCAATAAATACCATTTTATTACATTTATATATATTTTTAAACTATATTATTTCCTAAATGAATTAAATGTCATGCTATTATTTTTATTTATTATTAAATGTTTATGCTTATATTTTAATAAATTATTCAACAAATATAAAATATTTTTAAATTCCATTATTCTCATTAATTCAGATTTTATTTACCAAAATTCTCAAAACTATTCACCGCATTTTGTTTTCAATTTCACTAAAAGCTCATAATTTCACCATGTTTTTTTTTAGTACAACATTGTGGGGGTGGGGTTTGAACTCATGACCAGTGCCTTAACCATTTGAGCTATGCTCGGTTTGACATAATTTCACCACGTTAATTTCTATTTGATTCTTCATTTCTTGCGGCTACAACCTCCACGCAAAGGTCAATGGTTTATATTTTCAATCATTCTGGTGATTTATTTATAGTTTTCCGACGACCCATCCCTTTTTCAGCGGCACAAAACTCAATAGGAGCAGCAAAACACAATTTTTGGAACCAGGAGTGTTAATACCCACCAACTATAACTACAATTGTTGTCTTGTCTACCCAAACTCAGCTTGGCCTCCAAATATACTGCGAAGACATCATAAATAAATTATAGTTTTTAGACGAAACTAGACCTTTACCGTATAAATTTATTGATAATAAATTGGTATATGTTGCATATACTATATTTTTTGTCTAATATATGTTGGATATATGCAATATATGCCCCTAGAAATAATACTTCAGTTGCCTGTTTTATATGAAATTACTTATATGGAATATATTTTGGATATATGATATATAAACTTTATAATGTTAAAATATATTTCAATAGTATTGTTTTATGGACAACTTATAATTTTAGGAATGATATGATGTATATTTTGAATATATGTTGCATATATTTAGAAATAAAGTTAATATAACCTAATGTTTTAGTGTATACCAATAAAAAATTTATATATACTATATATCCCATTATAAAAGGGAATATGTTTATCATACTCTAAGTTGGATTAAAAATTATATATTATATAATGGTCGTTGGAATTTTCAACATCAGAGAAGTGAAATAAGCCGTTGAAAAAAAAGGTCGTAAGAAAAGGGAATTAAGACACCGAAAAAATTGATGTGTTGTCGGAAAATAAAAATAAGCCGCCAAAAAAGGGATGGGTTGTTGAAAAACAATAAATAGTTGTCGAAATAGTGTAATAAAGTCGCCAAAATGATTAAGAACATAAACCGTCGACTTTTGAGTGAAGGTTGCAACCGTAAGAAGTGAAAAATAAAATGATAGTGAAGGCGGTGAATCGTCAGATGTTAGTAAAAAATGGAAACAAAATGTGGTGAATAATTTTGTAGATTTTGGTAATTATTACAGATTTCAAAAGTTTATATATTTGTTGAATAATTTATTAAAATATAAATATTTAATAAATAAAAAAACTCAGCGCCCAAATTTAGCATATTTTCTTTTTAGAAAATATTTTATTTGTTTATGAAAATATATTATTATAGATAATTTTATAGTTTACAGAGCTTCCTCTTAAACGGGTCTATGTATTGACAAAAGTATTAATATTTGAAATTGTATACGCTTTTGTAATTAATACGTTAAAAATAAGTAGTTGTGTTATTTTAATGGTGAAAGAAAGATGTGAATCCCAAGAAAATAAAATAAAATAGTGATAAATAAATGTTTTCCGTTTTGAAAAGAGTGTTATTTTATTTGACTTAGGAAGAATTTTAATTAATGGAATAAATACGTTGGAGAGTGGGGAGAGAAAGAGGGAGGGGGCGGCGCGTGGGTTGGCATTTTGGCTGTAGAGCGTGGAGGTGGCTGTAAAGTTGTTTTTGTGGATGATTATTCATCACCCATTCACATGTAAACCTCCAAGTTTCAAAATGCCAACTCATCATTATGCCACGCATGACCCCACCAAATCTCTCTTATTTTAATATTTAAGTATTATTTTGGTTTACGGACCTTCCTTTTTCTTAATAAAATAAAAGTGTATTAATAAGAAATAGAATAATTAAGGCTACGTAACAAAGGGGTCAGTTCAAACCATATTAATAATCTACGAAAGAAATCAATTATCTTAAAGATGGATAAACGATCAGAAATAACATGTACATGTTTCATCAATAAAATAGCTTACATGTTCAAAGAACGAGGAATATAAACAAAATTCAACTCACGAAACACCTTTTTCAAAGTCACAACATCCACAACGTCATTCAATGTTGTCAGGAGAGACTCTCAAATTAATGGAGAAATCTTGTCTTTTATGGCACCACTATCCAAGATTCGAAAGAAAATAATTTCCTCCACACTTGCCTTATTCTTACCATGATAGGTAAAGAAGAAGCAGAATTTCCTCCTTTGAAATTAGAGACTGAAGCTGGCCATTAATACCTCTAAAAATCCATCGCCTATGCCCTAAGAAAAAACTATAACTGCCGTATCCAAAGACGAAACTACTCCAACGAGTTTTCCTACCATCGGTACATCTCTTCTTCCATTCTAATTTTTGTTGTCCTATTCATCCGATTATGGCCACCACTGATGTCCTTCTTATAACGAAACCAAGACTTAGGAAGATTGAAAACATCTTCACAATATTTTATAGAATGACCCACTTGCTCAAATGGTAGCAGAAATCTGACAATCATTCATAGCGAATTGGTCCAGCAGCCCCATTAGACCATCGAGGTTAACTTTAGTTCACTGCATTAGAGATTTGTAGATATCAATTGAAACAAAGAGCCTCAAACTACCGTCCCAATAGATTCTATCTCGGATGAAGTGTCAATATTTTCCTCTTCTTGGAGAGAAGGAAGAAAGGAGAAGGTATTTCTGGTATTCAAAGTGAACATTGAGAGAGAAGGATAAGCTTACCTACTAGGCAAAGATCAAGACGTTTTCCAGTTCCAACAATAGTTGAAGCATCAATGACAATAGTAAGTTTATCTTCTGTAGTGGTTAACTTGAAATTTTCCCACTCTTCGAACAAATCGTTCACAACCATTGGAGGAAGGATAAAGGAAGACAGATGATTGAGAAGAGAAATGACAAGAAAAGACTCAAACTTGTCGTGGAGACTTGAGATGGAGCTACCTCAAGATAGAGGGGAGATCTCATGTCACAGGAGACACAGAGAGAAAAGATTATTGGATTGTGGTTAAATCATATTTCTTGGTCTACCGACTTTTAACTTCACTTGGTTCATTTTAAAACATATATTTTAAAAAAATTTCGTTTTGGTCTCTAACTTTGTTTATTTCAATCATTGTACTTCTTTGTTTATTTCAATAATTGTACTCTCAAAACATCTGTTTTTGGTCTTTGTACTTTTAAAAATCGACCAATTTAGTCTCTATTTGCAAAATTTAATACAATGAAAACCTTTTAATATAAATTTATTTTCAAGAAATCTATTGAGTGAAATTGTCATGCTAAAATTTTAACCGAAATAAATGAGATAAAAATAAAAATAGAATGATCAAAATGGTTACTTTTTAAAAGTACGAGGATAAAAACAAACATTTCGAAATTATATTGATTAAAACTAACAAAAATTTTAATTATATGGATGAAAATAAACATCCTGAGAGTAAAAAACCAAAATAATATTTAAAACATAGGATAAGCACAAATGAAGGTAAAGATGTAAAAATAAAATTCAAGTTAAAATATAAAATTAAAATGACAGCAAGTATAAAGTCATAATGCAAACCTAATTCAACAATAATTAATATGAGATTGGAGGTTGGATCCTATGGGTCAGAAGATAATTATAAAACATTAGCCTCTGGCTGATACCTACCATTCAATTGAGAATATATTATAAATAATAATATGCAACACTTTTTCAACGTCTTGCCAACTTTTTTATGTGTGTAAATAGGAAAAGCCACATCTTGAAAGTATTGGCCCATCCAAAAGGGCAAAAGCTGTCAATTGCATGCACGAAAATGGGCAGCATAATTATAATTTTTCGGCATGAATGTTCCCAAATATCTTTTTACACTTTATTGTAAAATCTTTCAGTTCAAATTATTCATTTTTCCTTTCTCATGCTCTCTTTTTTCAGTACATCATAATTGGGATGGAAGGATCTAACGTTTAATGTTCCATAATAAAAAATAGATGCCTTCACCTTCTTAACTATACTATTCTTACATTTTTTCATGTACGGTTGGGATAATAATATTTCAACTAAGTAGTTCAATCTCTAGGACAAATTAAGATTCAAACATCCAAATTTTAAAAAATGTTACTAATTTTCTTTGACTACTTAGCTATCTTATTTTAACTTAAAAGAGAAAAAATGTGCAAATCATTGTGCCTTACAAATTTCTTTTTAAATGCAGATTACCAATTTAATTCAGAATTTGGATTTAATTTCAATTTTGGGATTTTGATTTTAAATGTTTTAATTTAATTGCTATGAGTTAGTTTTAGTTTTAACTTGTATATTATAGTTTTAAAATTTTCAATCTGATGGTTTGGTTTGGGAAAGCTTCATCAATTTTCCTTATATCATTTTTTACCCACAAAAAAATCCCACTAATTTTCCCTATTTTTACTCAATCCTAAACCCCAACATGATTTGCTAACATAAGATACACAATATAAAAAATTAGTTTAGTGCCACATTTATATAAAAATATGTCACATATTAAATATATAGTAAGGATTTGTATAAAAAATAACATCGGAGAGATTTGAATTTGACCGACATTAAAGAAATGGAATCTTTCAAAGAATAGGTACGAAAATTGAAACAAGACCCATCATAAGATTAATAATTAAACCCAAATCTCAAGAACTAACAAGGAGGTTGTAATACATGTGACAGCTAATTAGTTTTCTTATTTATTTTCCTCATATTGTTGAATAGATTTCAACCCAGCACAATATTTCAGCAAAAAAACAGAGAGAAATGGAAATCTTTGGAGGCACTTACATACAAGTTAAAAACCGATGTTGCAGTTCTTAATGAAAATGTCGGGATTGAAGTAATAATTCATGATTTCGAAGGTGTGATAATGACATATGTTGAAAAATTCATGCAGCTGACAGGATCGAGACAGAGCTAGCAAAAGTCATTGCTCTGAACGAGGGCATCACCATTACTTTAGAAGCAGGTATTCGACGTCTAGAGGTAGAAATTAACTCTAAAGTGGTTTGAAATCTGGTTTAAGGGAATTTTAGAAAATGAAATATAATTGGTCATCGATGAAAAGTAAAAATGAAAGCGGAAGGTAGTCGAAGGATTGAATCTCACGTACGAAGCTATAGTAAAGTCGTGAACACCTTAGCAGTACATGCAAAGAGATAATTTCTCCAAAATTTGGCTTGAGGACACCCTTTCTTGGGCTTTTCAAACTTTAGTTTACGATCTTACTCTCCATAAGGATCAACTTTACTAATTATTTTTTTTCTTTGTCTTTTGGTTGT
>NW_019104652.1:290793-311367 GCF_001995035.1 Momordica charantia
AAATGTGAAAAGTTACTGTTGAAGTAACTTGAAAAAAAATAAAAGAAAAAAATAAAAAGAAAGAGGTGACAGCGGCAGTGCTGACTTGAAAAAAATCAAAGAGTCGTTGAGGAATCCGTTAGAGAGAAAAAGAATTTATTAATATTGTATTTTTATTTTTATTTTTATTCAATTCAATTAAACCTCAGCCTTTCATTCAAATTCATCCTCAATCCAATGACCCAAATTGAATTGGATTTCAAATCAATTTCAATTTTTTTTCTTTTTCTATTTAAACAATCTTCTTCCTCAAAATTTTACAACAATTTTCTCCCCAATTTTCTCTCCAATTCCTCATGTTTCTTCTCTCCATAATTTCAACGTTCTTATAATTTCTTTTGAGAGAGATCTTATTTTGAGAGAACTTTGTGCTCCCAATTTTGTTTCTCCTAGTCATTTGAGGGCTTTATTTTGTAAGAATTTTTCTTACAAAATTTATGAGTTAAATTTGTATACCTACTCTATGAGAGAGTTTGTAAGTTTATTCTCAAATTTCCATATTCTTTGTAAGGGTTGCTTTTGAGCCCGAAAAAGAGCATTTGTAAAGGTTTGATCTTGAACCATGGAAAGAATCGGGTTTGTTCTTGCTCTCGGAAAAAAGGACATTATACCGATTGGACTCTAAGCCGTGAAAAGAGTTAAGTTCTTCAATTGAACACCTAAGAGGAGCTTGGGAAGTGGAGTAGGCCGGTGTTGCCGAACCACTATAAAATTTCCGGTGTCATTTTCTCTAACCTTATTCTATTTAATTTTTGCAATTAATTTTCTTTATCATAAATTGCATGAAATTAATTGCTATAATTTGTTATTTATGTTTTATGTGCAATGTTTATATTGAAATTAATATGGGTGCTTGAAATGTTATTTCTAATTTATTGATTAATTTTGTGTAAAAATCATTTGTTCGTAAAAAGTTTACTTATTTATTTAAATTGGGCCCACCGTAGTAAAAAGTTTATAAAATTTCATTAAACCATATTCACTCCCCCCTAGGGTTATCATACCGATCCAAAAAAGCGTGCTCATCTACAGGCTTTGCAGAAGGAGTTTGAAATTGATCATATGAAGGAAGGAGAATCTGTGAAGGAGTACCTTGCCTGTGTTCTTGTCATCACCAACAAGATAAAGGCCAATAGTGAAGATATGAAGGATATTTCTGTTGTGGAAAAGATCTTATGGTCAATGACACCAAAGTTTAATTATTTTGTGTGTTCCATTGAAGAATCAAAGGATACGAGAGTGTTGTCAATTAATGAGTTGTAGAGTAGTTTGCTCGTGCATGAACAACACATGAATAATACTGTCCATGAAGAACATGCTCTGAAGGTGACTCATGGAAGCCAATCTTCTGGCAGATGAAGAGGGCGTGGAAATTTTGGAGGTAGAGAATGTGGAAGAAGCAGGCAAAGTATTGATAAAGCAACTGTAGAATGTTATGCTTGTCACAAACTTGGACATTTTCAATGGAAGTGTAAGAAGGGAATGACAAATTTTGCAGAGAGTCAAGCAGAGAGTGATTAGCATGTGTTGTTGATGGCTTATGTTGGCGAAAAGGAGTAGTAGAAAACAGATATATGGTTTCTGTACTTTGGCTGCAGTAACCACATGTGTGGAAAAAGAGAATATTTTTTCGAGCTTGATGTAGACTTCTTTGATTCTACGAAGCTGAGAAATAATTCAAACATGATGGTTAAAGGGAAAGGTAACATCAGGCTGGATATTAATGGTGTTATTAGCATCATCTCAGAAGTTTTTTATGTTCCAGAATTGAAGAACAATTTGTTGAGACTGGGACAGTTGCAAGAGAAGGGGTTGAACATTTTGTTTCAGCAAGGGCAATGCAAAATATATTACATTGACAAAGGTTTTATTATGAAATCTAATACGTCTGCAAATATGATGTTTATTTTGTATGCCATCTCTTTGTCTGCAACACCCACTTGTTTTAACATAGTTGCAGAAGATGTAGTGCACCTGTGGCATTGCAAATTTGGGCAATTAAGCTTTAAAGGCTTACAAATCTTGCAACAAAAAGAGATGGTGGAAGGTCTACCACTACTTAAGCCACCCTCAAAGCTATGCGAAGATTGTCTTGTAGGGAAACAACATCGAGACTAATTTTCAACCAGAAGTTCTTGGAGAGCATAAGATATTTTACAGCTTGTTCATGTTGACATTTGCGAACCAATTAAGCTCGCCTCGAATAGCAAGAAAAAGGTATTTAATTACTTTAATTGATTATTTCAGCTGAAAAACATGAGTTTATTTTTTGGCAAAAAATCATAAGCTTTCACTATTTTCAAAAGCTTCAAGACACACGTTGAAAAAGCAACAGGTAAGTCTTTAAAAGGGCTACGTACGGATCGTGGTGGAGAGTTTACATCTTGAGAATTCAACAATGTTTGCAAAGAGCATGGAGTGCAAAGACAATTAACAATTGCATATTCACTGCAACAAAATGGTGTAGTAGAACGGAAGAATCGAACCATCATGAATTTGGTTCGTAGCATGTTATCTAAAAATAAAGTACCCAAACTTCCTGGCTAGAAGCAGTAATTGAGTTGTGTATGTTTTGAACCGTAGACCAACACTAGCTGTGAAGAACAAAACACCGGAAGACGCTTGGAGCGGATACAAGCCATCAGTCCAACACTTCAGAATTTTTTGTTGTATTTCCTACGCAAATGTACCTGATAACTCGAGATCTAAACTAGATGAAAAAAGCTTGAAGTGTGTTCTACTCGGAATCAACGAAGAATCAAAGGTATATAGGCTTTACAATCCTATCTCACAAATGATCGTAATAAGCAGAGATGTGGTGTCGAAGAAAGTGAAGAATGGGAATGGGGCAAGCAACATGAGTCAACGATTACGTGTGAGCTGGAATGGGAAGATAATGAAAAAGTTGTGATGGATGAAACTCATACAGAAGATGTTGCTGATACACAACTTGAAGAATCTCATGCTGATACATAACCAGAGGGATCTCTTGCCACTAATCAAGAGACTGCTCCAAGTCACGTGGAAATGAGGAGTAATTACATATCTAGTGAAGGTTTGTATGATGAAGGAGTTGTGTTTTACTCAACATTCTTTGCCTGTATACTACTGGTGCTAATCTTAATTGTGAAGAAGCTGTGAAGAGTGCAAGATGGAGAAAGACCATGGATGTTGAGATTGAGGCGATTGAGAAAAATGACACATGGGAATTAATTGATCGACCAAAAGTAGCTAAAATAGTTGGAGTAAAGTGGGTCTACAAGACTAAACTTAATGAAAATGGAGAAATTGACAAGTTTAAAGTAAGGCTGGTAGTGAAAGGATATGCTCAGCAATATGGTGTTGATTACATAGAAGTATTTGCTTCGGTAACTCGTATGAAGATTGTGCAATTGGTAATTGCCTTTGCAGCACAAAAATGATGGGCTATATATCAATTAGATGTGAAGTCTGCATTTTTACATGGAGAACTGGTTGAGGATGTCTTTGTTGAGCAACCTCGTGATGACATTTGAAAAGGAGAATAGGAAAATGTGTACAACTTAAAAAAAAAAAGCTCTTTATGGGCTTAAACAGGCTCCACGTACTTTGTACAGTCGTATTGAAGCATATTTCATCAAGGAAGGTTTTAAAAAATGTGATTATAAGAACACCTTTTTTGTTAAACGAAATAAAGAAGGCAACATGCTCATTGTAAGTTTATATGTTGATGACCTTATATTTACAGGAAATGACGAGTTAATGTTTGCTGAGTTTAAGAACTCGTTGATGTTTGAGTTCGACATGACCGATCTCGGTAAAATGAAGCATGTTTTGGGTCTTGTAGTCTTGCAGAAATCAGGTGGAATCTTTCTTTGTCAAAGAAGGTGTCTTGAGGAGGTGTTGTAGCATTTTGGGATGAATTAAAGCAACTCAATTCAAACTACATGTGTTCCTGGGTTCAAGATTTGCAAGGATGAAGAAGGTACAAAGGTGGATAAAACAAATTTCATGCAAATAGTGGGTTGTCGTCTCATGTATCTCACTTTAACTTGTCTAGATATGATGTTTACTGTCAGTATTTTAAGTAGGTATATGGAGAATCCTACTCAGCTTCATTTACAATTAGAAAAACGGGTGCTCAAGTATTTTCATGGAACAACTGAGTTTGAAATTTTCTACAAGAAGGGAGGAAACAATAAACTTGTAGCATATACTGATAATGAATATGCTGGTGACCTGGATGATAGAAAAAGTACAACTAGAAATGTATTCCTTTTTGGTTCTTCAGCTGTATTATGGTGTTTTAAGAAACAACCAATTGTAAATTTGTCAACCACAGAGGTAGAATTCATCGCTGCAGCATCATGTTCCTGCCAAGCTATTTGGTTAAAAAGATTGCTCATGACACTTGATTAAACAGAGCAATAGTCGATAACTATCCAATGTGACAGTAGTTTTGCAATCAAATTATCAAGAAATCCAATCATGCATGGGCGTAGCAAGCATATAGATGTTCGTTTTCACTTTCTTCGAGAGTTCGCACAGGTAGGAGTGATAAAACTGATTCATTGTAACACTACAGAACAGATTGCTAATGTAATGACAAAACCTCTCAAGCTTGATGTTTTCTTGAAGCTGCAAGCAATGCTTGTAGTATGTGTAGAGAATAATGTAAACTAAGTTCTTTGTGTTAAACAGAATTTAGTTTAAGGAAGAAATTGTTTAGAATTAGTCAAATAAAATACCAATTTATTAGGGACTTCTTGCCTTAGAATAAGACTTAGCTGGTTAGAAGTCTGTTAGCAGTAAAATTCTTACTTATCGTAATTTCTGTTTTGTTGTATGACAATTTAATGGATTGTTTGCTTTCCATTCACTACAACTCAGAATTCCTTCCATAATCTTTCTCTTTCTTTTACATATTTTATTGTTAATCTCATTAGGGTCGAGTCGGGTCGGGTCAATCCAAGACCCAATCCGATCGAGTTGGAAATTTTTCAACCCAATCCAAACCGAGGTTCAATTGGACCCAACCCTGGATTTGTCGGGTTGTCGAGTTTTTTGAACACCCCTAATACTTGGGTATCTCAAGATAGCCAGATATTGTTGGACGTCCGGGATGAAGGAAATGTGAATCCCGGAGTGGAAACAGTAGAACGCATTCTTGAATTTCTTATGAAATTTAAAACATAAAAAAATATAAAGTAGGGAAGAATGTCAGATTTTATCTTTGAAGACTCTTCTTCGTGTATTCCCAATGAGACAACACCACTTGATCTTCCTTGCTATGTCTCTCGGTCGAGAATCCAGATCGTGTGATCCAATTGCAAAGGATTGAGAAAGTAAGAGAATTGAGAGATTTTTAACCTTTTGCATTTAGCATTACTTTAGGATTCAACTTACTCTTATATTTATAGAGAAGGAAAATCCTAAGATCATTAGGATATCTTATCCTTTTGGATATAAAATATCTTATCCTGAATCTAGGGGAAATCCTAAGACCATCAAGATATCTTATTCTTTTTTATTTAATTAATAATAAACAAATTAATTAAATTAATTAACAATTAATTAATTTAATTAATTATTAATTTAATTAATAATTAATTAATTTAATCCAAATATTAAATAAATTAATAAATAGTTAACAATTAATTATTTAACTTTTAATTAAACATGACATATATAATTAAAACTATATATTTGAATCATATTCAAATGCATCTCTCTTGTATAACCTATAGTTTTATTATGAATCAATTTCATATTAATTATTTGAATCCTATTCAAATATTTCTCTGATAACATATAATTTAATTTGAATTTTTATTAAAAAATAAACTATATATATAATGTATCATAATATAAATTATATACATTTTCCTTGATATATAATTTGAACATTTCAATTTCTCTCAAAATCTTGGTCCTTGTTTCATCCGTTGTGAGTTAGCAAAGGGAACCAATTGACCTACAGATCAAAAGCTCCAACGATACGAGATTAATCAGTCAAACTCATTAACCGAGTTAATCAACATTTGTTAACTGCGGTCACCCCACTAAAGACCCATAGCTGCACTCTTCTTACTGCAGGATATTTTCGTGTCCACATATGTACGACCATTAACGGCAAGTCAATCATTCACGAGTGCTTGTAACTCTAGTTGAATCAAATTACCGTTTTACCCATGAGTTACATCTTGTTCCTTAAATATCACTGCTCCTCTAATGAACAATCCGATTATAGTCCGACCAATAATCAGAAGTCCCTCTCAGGCTAGTGAGAGGGTGGGGCCCCTTGTTCAAGTCCTGGAGTTAGCATGTAAGGGAACACTCATCTACCTCCCTAAAGTCGGGAAATAGTGAATTTCATCTTGCGTAGTTATGTTCCCAGTTCCCCACTCGATCTCGTCCCCAAAATGGTAGCATTATTGAGTCGGCAACCCGGGCCACTCTCACTCATGCAAATCAAAGGACGATCCCTTATAGGTAGGAGTCCATAACTTGCTCAAGATTAAGATCAAGTTACCTGGTCATCCTGTGAGATAACAATCTATTGACTAACAGTGTTAGAGCTAATGATTAATTATTTCGCGGTCCGGTCTTATACAAACTCATTGTACATGATACCCCCACTTACATGTCTCTACATGAATGACTTGGATAAAGTCGTTTGTAACTATTACAAAATGGGCTGTATCCATAGTGTTACTAGGATAAGGTACTCAATCTTATCCATGTTCTATAGACCATTTTGGTTATTATTAGAACATTATCCACTTGTATATTAAATATATACTGTATATCAAAATATACACTGTATATTAAATATATACTATATATCAAATATATACCTTGTATATTACATATATATTGATAACTCTCCAAAAGAGAGTTATTTGGGCTAGAATTTCACATAGCTTAGCTAAGAATAGCCTCATTTGCACCCAATTTACACTGATTCTGCGCATGAAATGTTATAATGTTATCTCCCTCCTCAACTTTGCTAACATTGTTGGAAGATCTAATTTTGGGCGTTTTGTTGCAGCATCAACTATGCTACAACATTGGAATCAGAAAGAAGAAGAAAACGACAAGCTGACAGTGACAGAACTTTACACTGGAGTTACCACAGTAACTCAAGGAATTACCTGGAAGTGAGAGCTGGGGCCCACGAGATTTGTTTGTTGCCCTAAAAATAAAAGGAGGTATAAAAGCTCACATTTAAGGAAGCCTCCATACCTCACTTTGACACATCACCTCACCCTCACTTCAAGAAGACCTCCCAAAAATAGTTTGAAGAAGTGAAGAAGAAGAGAAGAGTGCCTTCCGAAGCAAACCGACCCACTTGGAGCTGGAAACCTTCAACTTCATCTCTTCATCCTTGATTCTATTTTGTATTACATTTCTTCTTGTTATTTTCTTGCTTTCTTTTATGGCTATTCGTAGCTAAACCCATTTGTAAGGGGTAAAGGTTGTGAACTCTTTTCTAGGGCTGTAAACTGTGCTATTAGTGTTAACGATGATGATTATTGAGTTGAAGTTATTTTCAAAGTTTATTTTCAGCATGCTTGATCACCATTGTTGGAATATCTCCTTGTTAATTCTTGAAAAATTGTAATAGGGAGTGTTAAACTTCAATTCATACTAAAATCTGCTTGAGTTAGATAGTGAGTACTTAGGAATAGGGCTCACCTAGCATGGTTAAAAACTGTTACTATATGCTGTTGAGTTTGTCTAAAAATCCTAATAGCAGAAAATCTGGGACGTTTGGGAAGACTCCATGTCTGTTTGACCAATATTTCAACATTTTCAATGCTATAACATCGTTTGTGTAGCCTAGAAAAGGTTACGTTAAACTTCCCCCTTACCCTTTTAAAAGTCAGTGGTTAACCTTTTGATTGTGTAACCTTTTGATTGTGTATTTTACTCTTAAAATTAAGTGAAGTTGAGTTAAGTTCAGATTAATTGCATTCAGTGAACACCATGACATTTATTTCTTTTATTTCCCTTTTGTTTCTGTTGTCCTACATATTGCGTTTAACTATTAGCTTTCTTGAGCCATTATTGAAGTGTTTAGTGAGTAGTCCTTGTGGATTCGAACTTTTTATTACTTGCTAAGATGATGGTGTATACTTGTACATAAGGGACACAAATTCGTTCAAGATATACTGTATATCAAATATATACTATGTATATTAAATATATACTATATATCAAATATATACATTTTATATTTAATATATATGTCAAATATATATTGTTCAGTTACATTAAGTAACCTTGAATCTTAGTTTATTGGAATACGAGTAATGCAAATAAATAATAAGATAACTCTTTATTGAATAAATAATTTGTTCATAAATTACAAAAACACGAGCTAAGATAACTCTTCTCGTTTATGTCGATGACATCATCCTCATAGGGTCCAACCCGAATATCTTACAACGCTTCGTTATCAAACTACAGGCAACATTTGCTGTCAAGAACCTTGACAACCTTCACTATTTCCTTGGCATCCAAATCTCTCGAAACTCATATGGTATTACAATTTCACCAACCCAATATAGTCATGATTTGGTTGCTAAGCTTCAGTTTCAAACTTAAAACCAACACCTTCACCCATGGTCACTAGATGCATATTTTCTTTACATGATGGATCTCCACTTACTGATGTTAATCTTTATCGGAGTACACTCGGGTCACTTCAATATTTGCTTCACACTCGTCCTGACATTGCCTTTGCAATCAACAAGCTTAGTCAGTTCAGTCAAGCTCCGTTCACCTCGCACTGGCAACCTCTAAAGCATATTTTGAGATATCTCACTAGCATTGCAAATATTGGATTCGTTATACAACCTCATCAAACTTTGCTCTCAYCGGGTACTATGACGTATATTAGGCTGCCTACCCAGATGATCGTTGATCTGTAGGTGGCTATTGTGTTTTCTACGGATCAACCCTAGTATCATGGTCATAAAAAAAGCAAGCTGTTGCGGCTCAGTCAAGCACAGAATCCGAGAATCGAGCACTTTCTCACATTGCCTGTGAATTGTCCTGGTTTCATTCCTCACTTCATGAACTCCGTATTCCACTTCATTCTATTCCCATCACATGGTGTGACAATCTAAGTGCCATCGCTCTTGCTTCTAACCCGGTATTTCATGCACGCACTAAACACATCGAGATCGATGCTCATTTCATACGTGATCAAGTCCTGCAACAAAAACTATAGATATGGCACATTGCTTCCGCAGATCAAATTTTAGGCTACCTTACCAAAGCTCTCTTTCATAATCGTTTCACAATTCTTCGTGACAAACTCGACTTTTGGTCAACGCCTACGTGCCATTAAGGGGTGTGGTGGGTGGTCAGAATAGTACAATAATTCAATAATGACCCATGTGCTCTCATTAGAAACTTGGACCTCATGAAGCTAACTTTTTCATCAGAAATATTTTGTTCAAGATTTATTCTAATTACCATACAGTGGTTAAGCATTAGGCCTAATCATTTCATTCCTTTCTTTTACCTACTCGCATACTTTACCAATAAGCAACTTCTATATCGGTAAATAGACTTCTATTTAAAGAAGCAAATGTGTATCTTTACAATCAAGAAAATAATAGATAGTGTATTCACTCTTGCCAAAAACTCTCACAAATCCAAAACACAAGTGTTGTCATTTTTCTTCTTCGACAAGCAAGACATGTTGATGCATTACGGGTTCAAGGAGGAGCTGAAGGATTTGATGAACAAAAATGACGAAGAGATCAGTAGATTGAGCTTCCGAAAGGGTGTTCATTGGGAGGAACCAAATTGGCAGGGCTGAAGAGATCCGCCGACTGTAGGAAGATGGGAATCTTGAGAAGCTGCTTGAATAATATTGCGAGAATGTCGAAAATGGCTATGAAGGAGTCTATGTATTGAAGGAATGATTCAAACTTAGTGGCACCAATTATGGTGGCACTAAGGAAGTGAGATAATGGAGTGTTCAAATGTAACATTATGGTGTCACTAAGGAAGTAGGATAATGGGATAATGACCTCTAAATTTAAAGGAGCATTATCTTAGTTGAGTAGTGGTGTAATTAGTGGGCATGAACATGCTAATTTTGGTATCATTGTAAGCCTATATAAAGGCACAATATCATCCTTTGTCAATGAATCAAACTAAGATTTTGGTAGTTTCTTCATATTAGTTTGCCTCTCTATTTAGCTTTTGCATAATTCCATTGTCTATTCTCAACAAATTTGGTATCAGAGCCAGGTTTGAGAGAGTGAGTCAAGTGTAAACACGTGAGTTAGAGTGTAAACACAAAGAGAGATTGATGGGTAGCAACGGCAATGCGATGAGTGCGGCACAACCACTCATCCCCATCTTCAAAGGAGAAGACTACAAATTCTAGAGTATTCGTATGAGGACTCTACTCAAATCTCAAGACTTATAGGAGTTGGTGGAACAAGGCTATGCAGATCCCGACGACGATCAAGGCAGGTTACGGGAGAACATGAAGAAGGATTCCAAGGCATTAGTGATCATTCAACAGGCTGTCCATGATAGCGTCTTCTCGCGAATCGCAGCAGCAGCAACAACGTCGAAGCAGACATGGTCTATTTTGCAGAAGGAGTTTCAAGGAAATTCGAATGTCCTTGTGGTGAGATTGCAATCACTCAGGCGTGAATTTGAAACCTTGATGATGAAGAATGGAAAATTAGTCGTTGATTTTTTGCCAACAGCAACGACAATAGTCAGTCAAATGCGGTCCTACGGCGAGACGATTACCAACCAGACCATTGTTGAAAAGGTACTTAGAAGTTTGACTCCAAAATTTGATCATGTAGCAGCTGTCATAGAAGAGTCAGAGGATTTGTCGGTTTTTACATTTAATGAGCTAATGGGGTCTCTTCAAGCTCATGAGTCGAAGATTAATAGATCATTCGAAAAGACCAAAGAAAAAGCATTTCAGGTGAAAGAGGCAGTCCCAAATCTGGTGAAGGTGATCATTCGGTGAATCGAGGTCGTGGAAGAGGAGGATTTCGTGGTCGAGGTTGTGGTTTTGGAAGAGGCAGAGGAAGATTCAAAGGACAAAGGCAGTCCTACGAGCAAACAAGCAACAAGAATGTAGTTCGATGTTACAACTGCAAAAGATATGGGCACATAAAGGCAGACTATTGGTACAATAATCAGAGAGTCAATTTTGCTGAGAATGAAGTATCGACGAATGTTGGAGATAGTAAGCTTTTTATGGCTCATGTAGAAACTAACCAAAAGCTAAGTGATATCTAGTTTGTAGATGGTAGTTGCTCAAGTCACATGACAGGCACAAAATCCATCTTCAAAGAACTTGATGAGGCAGAAAAGATGAAGGTACAACTTGGAAACAATAAGGATCTACAAATTGAAGGCAAAGGTACGGTTGGTATTGAAACTAGCCATGGTAAACTCAAGCTCCTTCATAATGTTCAATTTGTACCGGATTTAGGATACAATTTATTGAGTGTTGGACAACTAATGACTAGTGGATATTCTATAATATTTAATGATAAGGCTTGTATGATCAAAGATAAGCAGACAAATCAAGAGATGGTCTGGGTTAAGATGACCTAAAGCAAAGTGTTCCCATTGGAAGTCTCAAATATGTGAAGTTCTGTTCTTGCTGCTCAAAGAAAAGATGACTCGAAGTTGTGGCACTTGCGATATAGGCATCTCAACATCAAGGGTTTGTCATTGCTAAATCATAGAGGTATGGTTCTTGGGCTATTGAAAATTGTCTCTATTGATTTATGCGAATGGTGCATTTATGGAAAACAAACCCGGAAGTCTCTTCCTAGTGGGAAGGCATGGAGAGCCTCTAAGTGTCTTAAATTGGTTCATGCTGATTTATGTGGGCCTATGCAAACTAAGTCTATTGGTGGGAGTCGTTATTTCTTGCTTTTTACTGATGATTATAGTCACATGAGTTGGGTATATTTTTTGGAAAACAAGTCAGAGACTTTTGAGAATTCAGGCACTACAAGGCTAAGGTAGAAAAGCAAAGTGGAAGATTTATAAAATCCCTTCGTAGCGACAGAGGTGGAGAATTCTTGTCTAATGAGTTCAAGCTTTTTTGTGAAGAAAATGACATTCATAACAACTCCTTACATTCTGGAACAAAACGGTGTCATCGAGAGGAAGAATCAGACTGTTGTGGAGATGGCGAGAAGCATGTTACACACAAAGGGGTTTCCGAATCAATTTTGGGCAGAGGCAATAGCGACATCTATTTATTTATTGAACATATCTCCAACAAAGGCGGTCATGAATCAAACCCCATATGAAGCTTGGCATGGAAGGAAATTAGCTGTAAGTCATTTAAGAGTTTTTGGTTGTATTTCTTATGCTTTGGTACATTCTCAAGTTCGTCAAAAACTTGATGAAAAAAGTCTGAAAAGTGTATTTTCATTGGTTATTGTACTCAGTCCGAAGCATATAGATTATATAACCCTCTCAATGACAAAATTCTAATAATAAGGGATGTAGTATTTGATGAAAATACGAGTTGGGATTGGAAGAAAAATGAAGAAAATTTGCAGCAACAAGTTCCTTTGGTAAATGAAGAATTGGCAAATGAAGATCCACAATCGATTTCATCAAGCTCTGATGGATGCTCTACCAGTTCACCAAATTCAACACCTTCAACAAGTCCCCCATTGTCGCCTCAAAGTTTAAACTCTACAAGATCATCGAACGAATCACCGTCAAGAAAGTTTAGATCATTGTCTGACATTTATGAATCTTGTTAGTTTGCTTTGATGATTTCAGATCTATGTGCTATGAAGAAGCAACAGAAAAGAAAGAATGACAAAAAGCGATGGTGGAAGAATTGGCATCGATCGAGAAGAATGCAACTTGGGAGATGGTGAACTTACTGAAAGACAAAAGTGCAATTGGCTTGAAGTGGGTGTTCAAGACAAAGTTCACCACAGATGGAAGCATCCAGAAGCACAAAGCACGGCTTGTGGAGAAAGGATATGTGCAGAAACACGATATTGACTTTGAAGAATCTTTTTCTCCGGTAGCTCGGTTTGAAACTGTGAGAATAGTTCTAGCATTGGCGGCACAACTGCAGTGGCCGGTTATCAGTTTAATGTAAAGTCCATATTCCTAAATGGAGATTTACAAGAAGAGGTCTATGTGGTGCAACTAGAAGGTTTCATAGAAAAACGCAAAGAAGAGAAGGTGTACAAGTTGAAGAAGGCATTGTACGGGTTGAAGCAAGCTCCTCGGGTGTGGTATAGCAGGATTGATGGTTATTTTCAACAAAATGGGTTCATAAGAAGTGCAAACGAGCCGACCTTGTATGTGAAAAAGGGAGGTAAAAATGACTCATCATTATTTGTCTTTACGTTGATGATATCATTTATACTAGTTCCTCTGGATCCCTTATCGCTGAATTTAAGTCACATATGAAGAATGAGTTCGAGATGTCAGATATGTGCTTATTGCATTTCTTTCTTGGTCTTGAAGTACATCAAGTTGAAGGAGGAATTTTCATCTCGCAAAGAAAGTATGCCAAGGATCTTATCAACAAGTTCGGTATGCTTAATTGCAAGCCTGCAATTACACCGATGAATATGAATGAAAAATTGCAGTAGGAAGATGGAGCTGATATGACGGATGCTACAAAATTCAGGAGTCTCATTGGAGGCTTAATTTATCTTACCCACACTCGACCCGATATTGCATTTTTTGTTGGTATTATTTCCAGGTTTATGTAGCACCCATCAAAGAATTACTTTGGAGCAGCGAAGCGGGTTCTTCGATACATTGCTGGAGCAATGGAGAATGGAATTTGGTACTCTAAGGTATCCAATGTCAAGCATGCGGATTCACAAACAGCGACTGGGCGAGTTCTTTGGATGATATGCGGAGCGTATCAGCAAATGTGTGTACTCTAGGATCGAGAGTATTCACCTGGAGTTCGAAGAAACAAACCACGGCAGCATTGTCGTCTTCGGCAAAGTACGTCGCAGCAACTTCGGCCACATGTCAAGCAATTTGGCTAAGAAGAATATTAGTCGAGCTCAACAGAAGCAAGAGGGAGTAACGAAGATATTCTACGACAACAAAGCAACGATTTCAATGACGAAGAATCCAACATTTCATAGTAGAACGAAGCACATTGATATTCGTTTCCATTTCATCCATGATTTGATTACTAAGGGTGAGATTGCTCTGAAGTATTGTAGCACGCACGAACAATAGGCCGACATACTTACGAAGTCTTTGTCAAATGAGAAATTCTAATACTTTAGAGTGTTGCTTGGAGTTTGCGAATTTGAATCAAGAGGGAGTATTGAAGGAATGATTCAAACTCAGTGGCACCAATTATGGTGACACTAAGGAAGTGAGATAATGGAGTAGTTCAAATGTAACTTAGTGGCACCAATTATGGTAGCACTAAGGAAGTGGGATAATGGAATAATGGCCTCCAAATTTAAAGCAGCATTATCTTAGTTGAGTAGTGGTCTAATTAGTGGGCATGAACATGCTAACTTTGGTATCGTTGTAAGCCTATATAAAGACACAATATCATCCTTTGTCAATGAATCAAACTAAGCATTTGGTAGTTTCTTCATATTAGTTTGTCTATCTACTTAGCTTTTGCATATAGTTCCATTGTCTGTTCCCAACACTATGAAGGGTGTGGAGATGTCAAATTTGTGCCAGGTGAGACATGTTGTGGAAGTTGTGAAGTATATTATGAAGAAGAATGAGTTTCAACTATGTGTTGATTGCAATGAGAATAGACTTGTGAGATGCCTCATATGACGATCTCAAAAAGTTGTTTTTTTTTCTTTTTTCATTGTTCTGAAACTAGGTTCTCCCTCTCTCCGATGAGAGCGATGATCAGTGGTGGGCAACGACGAACAGGCGGTGACAATAATGGTCGCGGTTGGGACGGTGACAATAATGGTCGCGACTGGGATGGAGGTGATGGTGGGAGGAAGATGAGAACCAAAGAGGAAGGAGAGTGGAGAAAGAAAGTGAGAGGAAGAAGAATATGTAAAAAGAATTTTTTTTACAACTAATCTAAAAATACCAAATTAGAAAAAAATCTAGTCACCTATTAATTGCCGCGTCATTTTCTATCAAGTCAACTCCAGTCAAATAATACTCGTGAACCATTTAGAACAATTTTTCAAATTATAGGCACAAAAAACGTCTACTTTGAAAACTTTAGGAATCAAATACACCTACCAATGGTTCATTTTGAAAATTTAGGGGCAAAATGGACACCTACTTCAAACCCCAAAAACGAAAAAGAGTATCTTTTTTACATATATATTTTCTTTATCAAAATTTTTTATTTTTTATTTTATAATTAACATAAATTAATGTACTCATTCACTAATAAATAACTCTATGCAATTAAGTATCACATTTACATATAAAATAACTTCAATTAAATTGTATAATACCTCTATTTATTTGGTTGATAGATTATCTTAAAATTGATAGTAATTATACATGTAAAAAAAATTCATATTCATGTAGACCAATATTATTTCTCCCAATTATTTCTTTGATCTTATAATATAAAAATATAATCCAATAAAAATGACATCAATAATATAATTTTCTTTTGAGAACAAGTTGAAGTTAAATTTGGTATTAATGCTTAATATTAAATATTTTATATAAAAATCTCAGATTAATTAAATTAATGTCCTCTGCACCATAATACTTACGTATTTAACCTAAACTAAATTGATAGAAAATCTAATAGATTAGATCATTTTGATTCCATTAGTAACAAGATTCAGAATATCACACATTGATCAATCAAAGAGAGATTCAACAACTAAAAGAAAGATCGATTCTTTGAGATCCTTTGTTTCTTCAAATGAAGAGCATAGATAGAATCAGACCGATTCCCTAAGACATAAAACTATATAATTTTTTAACATTCACAAGTACAAATCCTCAAAAATAAACATAAATATTTTTTTTTTGATACCCATGAGTGTTCGGGCAGCTTATGTGCACCTCGACTAATATTACGGGGCAACTGCCTGATCCTCCAACATTTGGTGTCGGAAAACATATAGAAATTACTCATTTCTAAGGTAGGTGGTCGTTATTTAAAATAAACATAACTGTTCAAATATTTTTATATATTTTCTTACAAAACAAATATGGCTATCTAAAGATGCTTGGAAATACATCTAAAATTTCGGTATTTGAGATGCCGGACATCTAAGACCCCGGTCCTTATTTTATTCCTAAAACAATCATGCCTTGAATATATCAAGGAATATGATATATTTAACATCTACTATTTGTCAAACATGTACCTCTATACTGTTTCCCTATAGACTTTTATCGGCTCGACTTGGCTCGGCTCGACTACGCCATCCACTCCTACCTCTCACCCTTGCACATCCCATGTAATCAGATGCAACAGTGAAACTAACAGAAACAAGTAGAAAGGCACCAAAACAACAGAAGATTGAGACTTTTTTGAGTCTTCGCCGGGGCTGTATGGACGTATAAATGCAGAGTTCATCTGCCATACTGTGATGGAGGCAGTGACGTTGGTATCCTTAGCATTGTTGAATACGAATAGTCGAGCGTCATTGTAGATCGCTTTCGTCGGATAAACTCTTGATGTGATGCAACTTCTCCCTCCTTGAGCAAAACTTTCCACAACTGAATGATCAACCTACACAGTAAGTGTCAATGTCTAGTCTTTTGAAGCAACTGATATGTTTATATGTGAATGAATGAAAGAAGACACTCTTGTCTTAGAAATTACCAGGATTCTTAAAGACAACTTTTCATCCTCTAGTACTGGAACAGAACTTCCATAGATCGGCTTGAAAACGTCGTTTGCCACCGATGATCTGAAGCGTGACAATGGCAACATTTAGCGTGTTTATTCATTTATTTCTTTTTTAGTACATGGAATTGGAGGACTAGTTGCTACCTTGATTCATCAGCGCAGAAGCAAGTCTTGAGAGTACCATTTTGGCCTTTTCCAACATAGAAGTAGATGGGAGTATGCTCGGTGAGGCTCTCATCTGCAAGTACCAAAAGACCAAACGGCCCCAATGCGCCACGCTTGGCTGCTCCACCTCTTGTTTGGCAGCTGAATTCGATATCGCTTYCGACTACCTTTGCCACTGCCTCCTCATCCAACTCGAACTCGGCCAATATGTCTAGCTGTTGGGAGTTTCAAACTAGTTGTAAGCAAGAAATTGCATTTCTCACTTTGGCAAATATTGAAGATGTGATGGAAAACAAACCTGAGTTGCTTTACCAACATCAAGGGGCACCACTGATCCTGCCTGCACCAACAAATTATTGAAGGTATCGTTTCTCTGTCTCAAATTTTCAACCTCCTCCACTGGCCATTGAAGTAAATTGGTGCCCGTTTTCTTATCAAACAAAATAGTTCTTGGAATACTCTGCAAGTGTAAAACATCACATTACAATGCTTTGAACAATGAAGATATCAGATAACCTCGGAACTAGGCAGAGAATCAAGAAACAGCAGGCGGGTTACCTGTACTGATGCCCATCCCTTTTGCACATCAGAAACTTCGCTATCAGACTCTCCGATCCAACCCCACAAAAGTCTCCTTCTTTTATGTTGGTCGTAGAAACTCTTTGACGCGTACAATATACCGTAGTCGTATCTCAAGCCAATCCCAACATCAATTGTGGGATCATCAGGAACCCAAGTACCAGTCTTCTCATCATAGGTTCCAAGCGAATAGTAATCGTGTCGATCATCGTCGAGGCTCGTCTTGACGACATGCTTCACGGCAGGTCCATTAACCGAAGTATCCAAGCCAATCTCCTCTGTTTTCGAAACAGGAAAGAAGTCCACACATTCCCACATTCCAGTGCCAGGAACAGCACAAAGCAGATTGTCCAACAACTGAAAATTTTCAAAGTCCTCTGTTTCATACATCAAAGAGATCCCGGTTTGATTGATCTTTGACCCAATAGCAAACCGCCATTTCCCTTCGGAGGTGAGCCACGCGGTCGTAGGGTCACGGAAGTCCCTGAAATCAATGCCAGGAGGGGGCAGAATAACTGGATTGCCTGGGTATTTGATCCAATCGACGAGCAAAGGATCAGATAAGTTGGCTGGATATGCCAGGTTTTGAACTTGGACAGACTCTTGTGTGGAGCCAGTGTAGAGCATCATGATTCGGCCATCAGGTAGAATGGTGGCAGAACCAGTCCAAACACCACTAATGTCAAACCATTGATCTGCAACAATGGCCAAAGGAAGATGAAGCCAATGAATCATATCTCTCGACACTGCATGGCCCCAAGAAATGTCTCCCCACACTGCATCATATGGATTGTACTGGTAGAAGAAATGGTACCACCCCTTGTGATATAATGGACCTGTTACATTTTCAAAGCCTCACAAAAGTTCAAAAGGAGGAAAAATCTACAATGTGGCTTGTCCTCTAATAGGATGTAGGTTTAAAATATGTCTCTCCTTACAAGTTTTCAATACAGTTCTAAAAATTCTACTCGGTGTAGAATCATCAGTCACATAAGTCTAATCCTCTCGAATAATTTAATCCAAAATGAGGGGAAAAAAAGGACAATTTTGAATGATAAGGAAAAGAAAGATGTCTTACCGTTAGGATCTAAGCCAGAGAGAAGTGGATTCCCCAATCAGCACAATCAGAAGTACAACCCAAAAAAAAAAAACAAAAATTAGATTTCATCAATCAATATAACATTCCCTATCCCTGCTCATTGAAGAATAACTTGTCTATTTAATGAACAGTTTTTTGCATTATGGTTATGTTCAAGTAAATCTGGTTTTCAGAGGTGGAATTTGAAAAGTCAAAACGGAATCAGTTGCATCCCACTTTTTGTCTTTGTTTTTTTCTTTGGAAGATTCAGAATGGTTCAACAACCAAATCAGACCATATAAAAGTAAAAATTTAGAAAAAATGAACAAACAAGCAATTTAGATCCTCGAAGGAAGTGGGAAAAGAAAATTACCATTCATCCAATTCTCCTCTGGCTGGAAATGGAATGCCGTTCTCTGCCACATCAACATGCTATGGTTCCAAGGAAACGGAGAAATATTCTGGCCCACAAATTGCCGGTTGGCCTTTTCCGACACGCCGGCCGACACCCCACGTGACGCCGGACACACCATCTCCGGCGGCTCCGAGCTCGACGATCCTTCCAATTTCGCATAAAAAACGACACCATTCTGACCAATAACGGCGATTAATAACCCAACCAAGAGCAACCCAGATGCGATCAAGACGGCCTCCTTAATGGGTCGCCGGCGAATCACCGGCGAATCGACGGTTTGGGCAGGTTCATCAGGGAGGGGACTGTAAACGGGGAGACTTCCCGGTGGGTCACCGGAACCAAAGAAAGCAGAAAAGGGATTCAAATTCACCATATGATTAAGCTTTCGTGATTAATCTTAATCACCTTTTAAAAATTAATACATACAAAACTCGCAAAAAGAGAAGAGAGAAACAGGGGAAGAAAAAGCTAAAGATGGGAGCGATTCATTCAAGTGGAGGGGTGTTCTTTTATTGTTGTAATGTGTAGGGGAGAGAGAAATTAGGCAAAGGGAACGAAACCAAACCAAACGTGGGGCTTAGACTAAAATGGAAGGAGGATTTCACTCTCTTTTCCATGTGATGTTCATGTTCATTGGTTTTTTTAGTTTAATTTGTTAGTGCTGTGTAATTAAATCAACCCCATGTTTTTAGTCTCTTTTTTCTCTCGTGCTTTCAAAGCAAACATCAAGTAAGTCGACCCATGTGTTAACGGACCAATGGAAATCCAACCATCTGTAGTGTGGACAGGTCGATATTTCTATTCATCATTACGTGTCTATAAGCATTGAATTCGACATCAGTAAATTAATAATAAAATTTTTAACTGATTTGAAAAATGTAAAATGTTTATTTATTAATTTAAATATTTTTATTAATTATTTTAAAATAACGTTTTCATAAATATTAATCAAACTTCTATTTTTTGTCAATATTTTCATAAAATTGAGACTTCGATATTTCGACATCGACATCGACATCAACATTTAAGCGTTGCATAAATATGTTTCATCATATTTTTGTTGTTTTATTTAAATATTATGCTACCACCAAAGTAGGGGAAGATGTTGAAATCTAAGAATTATATAAAGGGGATTTGTAATGGGTAGCATGTAAGTTTTCTATATTTAACAAAATAGCATGCCTTTTTTATATTTTCAGATATAGCATTTTTTTGAAAATCCTGATTTTAAAATTTTCAGTATTCCTAAATTACCCTTTTTAGTTATCGATTCGTTATTATATATTAAATATATATCACATATATATCAGTAGTATATCTGACAACATTAATATATCAGAAGTAAATCAATAGTATATTAGAAGTCAATCAGTTCTATATCAGTTGTATAATATAAATCACTATTTTACCTGCTTTAACCCTTTGTCTTGTATTTTTTTTGATCAATTAGAAATTAGTAGGTATTGGCATGCATGGAAAATGAGAAAA
>NW_019104652.1:311932-325089 GCF_001995035.1 Momordica charantia
TTTGGCGTTGGTTTATGTTGTCTTTTGGGACGAACGACATCAACATTTTCGACGATGTTTTTTATTTCATTTTTCGTGTTTGTACCATTGCTTTTATCTGGAAAAAAACTATTTCATATATTAGTAGTATATCAGAAAACATATATTAGAGGTAATATGTTCGAAATAATTGGTAGATATCGTAGTTATATTAGAAGTAAATCAATTTCATATCATATGTATATCAAACATATATCACATATATATCAGGAGTATATCTGTCAAATTATAGTTATATCATAAGTAAATCAATAGTATATCAAAAATTAATCAGTTCTATATCACCTATAGTAGTATATATCATATTATATTAGAAGTAAATCAATTTCATATCAAATATATATAAAACATATATCACATATATATCAGGAGTATATCTGTCAATCATAAGTAAATCAATAGTATATCAGAAGTCAATCAATTCTATGTCACATGTAGTAGTAGATATCATAGTTATATCAGAAGTAAATCAATTTCATACCATATGTATATCAAACATATATCACATATATATCAGGAGTATATCTGTCAATCATTAGTATATCAGAAATAATTTATTGTTGGTTCGGCCTGCAGGGTATATTTGTAATTTAGAACGTGGGCCTCCGTTTTTTTGCAAAAAAAATGCTATATTTGAAAAACCAAAACCTTGTTGCTATTTTGCTTATTTTCCTAACCTTTTTTTGCCATATCCCAAGTTGCCCCTTATATAAATAAAACATTATAAATAAATACTCATGTTTGATGGCTATCCTAACCTAATAAGAATTGTTATCTTCCTCACGATTGAAGGGTAGATTCCACCCCACATTTGTTGACATATATGGCTATTTGAAACTATATTCACGTTGGAAAACATTAAATATTTATCAATAAATTTAAATCCCAAACTTAAAAATGTCAGATATAGGAAATGTTTTGGGCAAAATATATCATTTTGTCTAATAGAATATATTAATTTTTAAAGCATTTTTAATACAATATGTGGTAGACGTTCTGAATATGTATCTTAATTAGTTAAACTATGTTTAGTTCCACATTTTTTTCCTTTTAATTTCATGTTTGACATTTTAAACCTTTCAATTTTATCTCCTAATATATATCAAAATTATTCGATGCAATTTTTATTAGTGTTGAAATTGAATATCAAAAGTGAATGTGACATTAATTTATATAGCAGAATGATAATCAAGGGGTCATTCAAGCCGTAGAGTGGAGTTGTTAAACATGAAGATGTTAAATTTGGGGAGTTAATTTGAGGAGTTAATTAGTCCTGCGTTGTTTAATCGTCTATGTTCAAGTTGCAAAGTAGTCTTCTCTTTTTTTTTTTCTTTTTGTTAAAATTATAATTAGAAATAGATTCTAATAAATTTTCATTTAAAATTTGTTTATGTCAATTCTATTATACATAGAATTGAATTATAATTCATATAATCTATAATAGAATTGAATTATAATTCATATAATATATAATAATTAAAAATTATATATCTATGAATTAAAAAATATATTTGCATTACAATTTAGAAAATTTCAATATGTATAATTGTGAGTATGTAGGGAAGTAAAATCGAAATAATTAAATTGTAAAAAAATTGTAATTGGAGAAGTCTCAAGAATTTGAACTCGTGATATTTTGGTTAGAGATATATGTCAAATAACTGTTGAACTAAACTCATGTCAGTGACAATTTGTTCATTACTATAATTGGTAACAAATGGTAAATACCACGATTAAAATTTCATTAGTTATGAACCAAATAAAAATAATAAAAACCAAAATCGTACTTCCTTTTTTTAATAACAAGTGGGGCCTCGGAGTGGAAAGATTCAAACTCATAAACTTTCGGTTAGAAATATGCCAATCACTGTTGCTCATGTTGACAAAACCGTACTAAAACATAAAAATATAGAACATATTATTCTCTATAAAAAACAAGAATATATAACTCAGTTATTTCTTTTCTACTTTTAAAATTTTAAAAAAGTAAAAATAAAAGTCACCCTCGTCAAATTTTTAGTGAATTAGATTTAAAAGATTTTTGGGAATTTACTACGGCACGATTTCGGGAAATTTTTTTCTTTTCTAATAATATTTTATTTTAAACTTATTCCAAATATATATCATCCACTAAACTATTTCCAAGAATAATGTTTAGGAAATTGATAGACGATCTATGTACTCCACGCTTTCCCAGTTGGCACCATGTATTTTCTTTGAAAAAAATTTAGGCAGGTTGTCTCTTGAATAAACATGTCGTGTCTTCAAAAGACGACAAGTCAGAATTAAAAGAAAAAAACACATATACAATTAGGAAAGCGTGAAGTGGAATAGGTGAGTGATATATATTTGGAATAAGTTTAAAATAAAACATTATTAAAAAAAATCCCAAGATTTTGAGGCCAAGTTTCAAAAGAGAAAAATAAAGGCTTATTTAAAAACAATTTCTATTTTTTAATTTTTAATTTTTAATTTTCCTATTTTTAGTTTTCTGTTGGTAAGAAACAAAAACATATCGTTGATAACTATTTTTTATTTTTCAAAAACTAAACATATTTGATAACTTTTTTTTCCTGTTTTCTAAAATGTCAGAGAGTTGAAGAGATATGTCAGAGAAAGAAAAATCTATAGGATGTAATGTAAAAAATAAGAGTAATAATTTTAATTATTTTTAGAATTAAAAAATAAAGAAAAAGATTAATAAATATATAAAAATATTATTTACTACTATAAATAATTACTTAAAATTTTTTGAAACAAGTTTTATTTTTATTTTAGTAAAATAGTTAATAAAATATATATTTATTATTTAGAAAATGGAATTGAGGACGATGTCGTGCCATAGTGAAAAATGTTGTTCTTGGAGCCGGCGGATTTTTTCATCCTAAGCATGAAAATAAAAGTTTAGAGAGATAAAAATAAATTTTTTTGAAGAGAAATTTAAGAGATTAAATTTAGAGAGACAAAATTAGTGAGAGAAAAGTTAAAAGATAAAAGAAAAAAATTTTAAAGAAAGAGGATAAAGTTGAGAGAAAAATAAAAATATGTTAGAGAAACAAAGAAAATGAAAAAAATTATAGTGATAAAAGAAAATTTAGACCGAAGAAAAATCGAAATATATTTGTTAGAGAACATAAATAAATAAGAAAAATAATGAAAAGTTATAGTGAAGAACATTGAAAGAGACTTTTGATAAAAGTTAGAGATATATTTATAGAAAAATACATTAGATAGAAAAAATAAAAGTTACAAAACATAAAATTTAAAAGAAAAAGTTTCAGCCAATATTAAATTTTTAAAAAGAAAAATGAGAATTTAAGAGAGAAATAATAGTAAATATTATGAAAATTTTAAAGAGAGAAATAAAACTTTTTTAAATTGAGAAATTTAGGTACGAAACAGTTTGAGTGACAAAGAAATTTGCAATATAGAAATATGTCAAATAAAAAAAGTCGAGCGAGCATGAGGATAAAATGGAGATTTTGAAAAACATTTAAAAAAAATAGAAAACAGACATGAATGGGTTATCAAAGAAATCTATTTTTTAAAAATAAAAAATATATATGATATAAATTCATTTCATTTACGTAAAACATAATATATTATAAATTCTATAATATTATAATATTATAAAATAATGATTTATACAAAAACTTTAAACAATATAATAATATGACCCCTGATACTATCCAGAACTTGTTTGATAGGTAATTAAAATTCTATTTATTGCTTTCAACAAATGAATTTAAATAAATATTTGGTGAATGTAAATATGAAAATAGATCTTATAGTCCACATGGTGAAAATTTTAAAAATAATATTGGTACATCTCAGTATATCATATTTTAAATTTGAAATTAAAAACACATTAATATATCCAAATTTTAAATTTGAAATTAAAAACACATCATTACACCAAAAAGTATATATCCAGATTTTAAATTTTGAAATTAAAAAAACATCATTAAGATAAACACTTATTACACCAAAAGAAATAAATACTTGATAAATATATAAGATATAAATTCATTTCATTTTTGTTAAAATTAAAATACATAAAGCATAATATATTATAAATTCTATAATATTGTAATATTGTAAAATAGTAATTTATACAAAATTTATAACATATATGTTAATAAATTAATTAATAATATTTTAAATTGAACTAAATATTTAGCTGGTAACCATTTATTCAGCTCTAATTTTTATTAAATATTTTATTTCGAATTTCTGAATTTAGATGACCAACCAAACACATTTATAAAATCGTTATTGTTTTAATTTTCAAAAATTTCTTTTTATTCACCACCTTAAATTTTGAGAAATTTTTTCACTTTTCCAAAATTTTTGTCCCTCTCTATTTTTTTTCTCTATAATTTTTATAATTGCAATTTTTTAGTTTCCATCTATTTTCTAGCTCTATTTCTCTTTCTAAAATTTGTCTCTCACCCTCTAAAATTTCTCTCACTAAGATTTTTGTTTCTCTAGCTTTTCTCCCTCAAAAAATTTTGCCAAATTGTTTCTGTAAACTTTAAATATTAATAATTCAAAAATCATCTTTAATTATATAAAAAAATCATTTCGTAACCAAACATTAAAATAATCTATATCTATACTATATTAAAATGCCATGATTTGAAAAAAAAAACATTTAAGATCAAATTTACCCATACACTATTTAAATTTATTACATTACTTACCATTTAAATACATTTTGAAATTGGAATTAAAATATTTTTAATTTAATTTAATTTTTGACGTTTGAAAACTTGAACATTCAATTACGTTTAATTCTTGATGTTTGAATTTTATTCAACTATTTATAAAATTTAAACAAAATTATAAAAGTTGTATTCTACTGAATTATTTTAGCAAATAAAAGAAAAAAGGTAACCTATTTGCAACTGAAATACTAATTACCTTAGTGTGCAACATTTCAAGTTTCAACATTATATTGCTCATCATTAACAAGCAGTTACAAATTTATGTAATTATATAAAATATAACGTAGACAAAATTATGGAGTTTATTCAAATAAATAAATGGTTATAAATTTACTTATTATTGTCATTATTATTACAGTGAAACTGATAACTATTAAAATTCCACATGAAATATATAAATATAACATATTAGAATCAAATTTTCGAAATCAAAACATCTTGGGTGAAAGAAGTTGCAGTAGAAAATTTCAGAAAATTTCAGAGAAGAGAAGGGCTAATTCTAAATAAGACAACAAAGATGATGGCAACAAAAGAAGATGATGAACATCAGTGCGACAGCGGCATCGACAAGCATAAACGGCGGCAATAACAAACAACAATGTGGTGTCAACAACGACAATAAGATGATAGCAACAATGAAAACAATTGAAGAAACTAAAAATTGAGGGGGAGAGATGACATTTGGTTATGTAGTCCGAAAAAAGAAAAATGAAATTAAATATTAGATTTGAGAGAAAAATAGGGCTCATTAGGATTTTGTAAATATTGCTTTAATTACAAAATAATGAAATTGATGAATGAGCACTCTATGTTTAAGGAAGTTAGTAAAACAGATTAAACATAGAGAAAAACAAGAACAAAGATGATGTGCCAACAAAAGGAGATGATGAACATCAGACAATGACGATGAGCATAAGTCGCGACAACAACAAGCAACAATGTTGTGTGACAACAATTGAAGAAGACTAAAATTTTAGGGATAGATATGTATTTTGYTATGTAGTCACAAAATATGAAATTTGAGAGAAAAAGTAGGGTTATTAGGGTTTTGTAAACATTTTAAGTTACAAAATTGTCATTGAATTTTATATTTTAATAAAAACATTGAAATGTGATTGTATTTACAAAAATAATAATAATAATAAATAATGAACCTAGAAAATTATTGAATTGTGAAATTGGCAAAATATACCCTTACTTTTTATAGAATTAAAGGAATAATAATAATAAAATTATCATGCAATTTCCATATTTAAAAAAAAAAATCGGAATTTTCATAGGTGATGCAAAGTGGTGTGGTAAATTTTCATTATTTATTTGCAATTGACAACATTTTAAAAGGAAAATTTTCATTTGATAATCCATCTTTTCGCTTCATAATCGTCATTGATATTTTTGATTCTCATAGTCGTTTCCATATTTGCATTTAAAAGTAGTAATTATATAAATACAAAATTAAAAAATATATATACAATTATACTAAATTCATATTATATATGAGATAAAAAAATTATTTTATTTTTCTACTAATGAACCTAAAAAAAGTCAAGTAAAATAATATATTATAATTAATTTAAATTATAAAAATTATTATACCCAAACATTTTAAAATAAAGTTATTTCAATTAGTAAAACATATGAGGTGGAGATTCGAAATCAGAAGTAGGAGATAGATGCATAGCTATCCAAATATGTATTGTTCAACCTATTTTATCCAAATATGTATTGTTCAACCTATTTTATTAAACTAATTGGTCATTTATATGGATTATTTATTTATTTATTATTTTTTAGTAGGAAGTCATTTTATATGAATCAAAGTTTAAAAGGTACAATTAAGACATGAACTTCTCCATGAGTAGATAGCTCAAATCTCACTCTTATAATTATCGTACTATACCATATCCCCACGTGTTATTTAACTCAAAAAGAAAATGACATTCATGGAGATTATAACATGTGAAAAAAATGCTATAATATATGTTATAATCTTATCGTTCGAGTGTTTTTTCAACTTATTTATATTTTTTAAAATTTTCAATTTAGTTCTCTTCTATTATAAAGATTTTCAAGTTAGTCTATCACGATCCATGACTAAATATAAACTTATATGACACAATACTTAATAAAAATATTATAATACTTAGTGAGTTGATGAAAAGCTATATATGAAAAAACATTATCTAAAGAGAAGAAAAAATTTAATTTATACTAATTTCTTAAAATTTTGGAGGATGAATTAGAGACTTTCACCTCTTAAATTATAATTTTTTTCTCCTCCAAATTTTCATCTTTCGGGTAAATTTATCATTAGCCAAATTTAACTTACAAGAAATTATATTAAAAAATGTAAAACCTAAGAAATTAAATTGAAAATTTTTAACCAGTGAAAACTAAATTAAAAAAAACACAAACTAAATTAAAAACACACACAAAGAACTAAAACATATACTTTCTCCTAAAGTATTCAACCAACTAAAGTATTATGTNTTGAGAAACATAAGATTTTGGTAATTAATCCTGTCTCTCGTTTTTTATTTTCAAAATTTTATAAAAGCAAGTTCTTTGATTTTTTTTTTGTGCTCATATTTAATTTTTAAAAATATTAAATTGAGTAAAATTTCACCCAATTTAACCTTTTAAAAGTTAAAAAAACTAGTTATATAAACAGTAGTTTCACAAAATCAATTATCATAAAACCTCTTTTGCTAAGATCACTTATTGTAAAATTATTCCCAAATAGGCTCATAATCTGTCATAGAACTGCATTTTTTAAAAGGCATTTCCAGTCACTTTGAATATTCTTCAGTTCAGAACAGAATTCTGAAACAGATGCTTATTCATCATTAAGCGATACTGGAGAAGCAGGAGTTGCAGAACAGAATGACAAGAGGAATCTAGCAAGCAAGCAAAGCCATTCACCTCTTATTCATGGAACAGCAACATTCTCCAAATATCAAAGCCAGGCTTCAGACGTTTGGAGGAGGCCAAATCTTCCCAAAAAGCTCCTCAACTCGCTTTGATTGATCAGCATAACCTTCCAGTCCAGTAGCCAGCAGCTGCAAAGATGCAGGCCCCATTCCTGATGCTAGGCTTAATTGGTCCCACTTTTTCACCTGACAATATTGGTTTCCCAATTATTATACCACTTGGATTAATAATCCTAAGAATGAATTTGCAAACATGAAAATTAGCAAGTGCAAGTTCTATACGTCCTACTGATAACTTCAAATCATATCATTGTTAGGACAATCGACTTCTCAACATTTCTACAATGGTATAATATTATCCACTTTGAACTTTAGTTTTATCCAAAATGTCTCATATTAATGGAGAGATTAGTCCTCACTTATATAACCCTGGTTTTCCAGTCCCTACAATCATTATGATATAGATTTCTCAAACACATTCTATCTCTTCCACAGAACATGGCATTTTCTAAATTGTCTGTTAATCTAACTGGCGAAACTCCCAACAAAATTAACTCAAGTTGAACATAGCAATTTCGTTAGTATAATAGAATAAGTTTATGAAGGCCTCCAAGGGGCAACCCGGTTGACAAGGGCTTGAGACTCTTGATCATATCGGCTTAGACATCTCATGTACGAATCTTTCGGTGAACTTAACATCAAAAACCCTTGATGTTACCTGGATCTAGGCTTTGGGGCGGCCGTGGGTGCCCCTAAGTATAGGGAAACAAAACTCCGACTCTCGTGATTAAAAAAAGAAAAAGAAAAAGAAAGATATAGAATAAGTTTATGAAGGAAAGAGAGCGGACCTCTTCCTCAGTAAAAACGTAATTAGCTGCAGACTGCGGGGAAAGCTTCCTAATAAAAGAGTACTTGTCGTCGGGAGTGGTAACTGATTCTTTAAGGGACTGCAATACCTTCAATGGAGCAATGATGTAATCAACGCTGAAGGAGAAGGGAAAAAAACGGTTATATCATCCGTAAAAAGTATTTAGAGAAGTATAATGCTTCATGAATTTTCCAGTCGAAGATAGACAATGCCATATAATTTACCCCAGAAGACTGAACAGGTCTTGCTTATTCCTAACAGCTGCCGCCATCAACTTTGATTTGTATCCATATTTGTGAATGTAGTTATAAGCCTTTGTCACCTGCAACAATGAATTGCCATTAGATACTAGCATTCTTTGTGCAGCTCTTTGTTTATACGATCCTGAGATCAGTTGATTCTTGAATACAGTAAAAAAAAAGGTTGAACTAATTTGGAAATATCAACATAGCATTGGGATGGAGAACATCAAATTATCACTTTAGTGTAACAAACTATGATAAGTCCAATAGTAGATATATTGTACTCAGTAATTTGTCTGTTTGACATTCTAGAATGAAATGATGCTTGAAGTAGTAGAGAATATAATTGGACAAAATGGACAAACTTTCAGCTGAACATCAATATCCAAAGTCAACTAACCAGAGCTAACCCAGGATCCTCTCCTCTTTTAATAGCAGCTTCTATTTCAGGGTCACCAGAGTGATTGCGAGCCCAATCCTGAAGTGTAGTTGTGTGTATTAGCAAGATCAAATAAAATTCTTCCGAGTAATATCATGAAATCAGAAAGATAGATTAAATGCATCTGATTTGTATCAGAAAGCGGTATGGAAATTACACGTAGGCGACCAACAAAAATCTGAATGACAGAAGCACCAGCTTGGGCTGCAGCTGCTGCTTGGGCAAAGCTATACAAACATGGAGAGACCATCGATAAAATATGTGTTAAAAATATATGCAATAAGGAATTTGTTTTACATCTGTTCGCCGTGGAGTGATGGGCATTGGCAAACCAATGCAATGGACAACTCATTTTAACTGATTCTATCATACGCTAGAAATCTTATTGCACAACATTAGTTTGGCAATAAATGATTTCAAGGAACCAAGATGCAATCTCAATAAGGGATAATCAATTATTAGATAGATACAAAGAGTATCACAGAAATACTTGCTTTATTTTACATAATACAATCTTTTGGCCCAAAATGAATGAGAATACCAACAATAGACAATTGCCATTGTTGAGCTTGAGGAAGGGATTAGTTAGTAAGCAAGGGGCAGGTGGTTGACAGTACAGTTAGCACAAGAAAGGGTAGTTAGCACAGGCAAGGAAGTATACATAGCAGGTAGACAAAGAGATAGGTACGCAGATAATATGCATCATACATAAGAAGATTGACTAATCAAGATGATTAATGAGAAACACTATGTTCCTGTCTTCCTGATTAACTATCCAATGACCAAACGCTAAACATTCTACAGGCAGTTAGAAAGGAAACAAATAAGACCAGAGGTAAGCTATACTGGCAACTATTAAGAACAAAGAAAAACTACAGATGGAACTAACATCACTTGATACCCACAATCATTACTCCTGAAATAAAAATCAGTTGAGCATATTTTTGGTCAACCAAAACAGGTTCAACAAAGACAATCCAAGCTTTCAGATGATCAGATGATCAGATCACAGGTATATCTCATCAAGATGCTCATAGGCTTTAAATATGTCCAAATAAAGCACAATAAGTCCCTTTTTAACAAGATTAGCATACCTGTATACAAAAGTCAAATGTGTCTGTATTCCCTCCGATTCCAACAACCTTGAAGCCTCAATTCCCTATAATATTGTAACGTTGGTTTGCAGATCAGTAACTTTGCCTCAAGTCTATAAAATAGAATTCTCATAATCAATAATACAGGCTGTTCTGCTTAAAAGACAGAATTCACCTGCCAAGTAGATGGAATTTTGAACAGCAACCGTTCAGGAGGAACATTGATTTCATTGAACAATTTCAACAGGTCATGCACCTTTGATCCACAAACAAAAAATTATAAGATTTCTACGTAAAAGAGGACAAACATCCAACATCCGCATATCATCTAAATCCATACATCCCCTATAGACTAGACAGCGAAGCATATACACCATTTCTGCCAAAATGGGTAACATGCATTCTGAAGAGTTGAAGAATGTCTAGCCAGAATTGTAAAATTGATGTTGAATTATTTTGATTATCCAAAGGAAATTTTTACTGATATAGAAAAAATACAAAAGATTCAAAAAAATAATGAAGGTATCCCCAAAAGAAAAAAAAAAGATAGTTACACTTGCAAAAGGACCAGAAGAACTAGCAAAAGAAGGCCACAACTGATATATTTGAAGTTATCTAATGCTTCATAAGGATAAGACTTAAACAAGGCTAAACCTTTCGGATAATGCCATGTGTGTCATATGCAACACGTGCATCCACTTCAGTTGAAACGCGTCCAGGAACTAGTTTTACCAAATCACCACCAACATTTACTAGAGCCTGAAAATTGAGACCCAACTTACCAATTATTTACCTCCACAAATTAGTAAATGATCTACAACAGACAAGGCACAAGGTAAAAGGAAACAAGCAACCTTGTTGAAAATGCAGGAAAATTTCAATTCAGAGTTCTCCATCCCAAAGCATTCAGAATCCGCTAATGCCATATCAACCGCATTCTGTAGAATGTCACAGAATTCCAAATTGAAATGCAACAAAATTTATACAATATAATAAATAGACCAAAGCGCCAGGATTTTCTTTTAATCTTGAAATCATTATCGAAGACCAAAAACAAAATAACAAAATTCCTACTCTAAATATGGTGTCAGGTAGGCCACAAATGCCCAGAAGGAGAGAAGAGCTGACAGTAGCAGCAGTTGGAGGAAACCTGCAGTTCCAAAGAGAAATATAGTCTACATACTCCAACCAAGCAGCATAAAATGACAAATTTCCTTTTGAGGGAAGATTAATAATGGTGGTGAACTGAATTGGCAACAAATTAAATGATAAGATTGAAGCAATTACTAAGCAACCCAGCAGAGCCGGAAATTGAGATGAAAGGAAAGCAAATGCTAGAGTGGACTAAAATTCGAAATGGATAAGAACGAAATTAGAAAGTCCATATACTTCTCGAAATCGTCAAAAACAACAGTGTCCGGAACGATCTCACTGAAGCTAGAAACAGCGTCCAGCTCAGTAGTCAAACCTGAAAACAAGCACGTAAAGAGCTAAAACTGAAACCAGTTCGTTGACGAGCTCAAATTACCCAAAAAAAAAAGGAGAGAATCGAACCAGTGTCGAGGGAAGACGAGAAGCCGGAGGAAGCACAAATTAGAGGAAGAGATCCCCTAGGAGAGTGGCAAATTCGAGTGGAAGGTGCGAATCCAGTTGAGAATCCCAACCTTTTCTGATGAACAAAAATTGAAGCATCCAGATAACACTCCCCCACACAGTTCACGGTGTAGATGTTGAAAATAACGAGTAGCCAAAGTCGGAGGTGGTACCTGAAGAAGAGAGGAAGAAGACGACGGCGACGGCGACGGCGATGGCGACGAGAAAAGAGTCGCAGACGGCGGAGATTTCAAAGTGAGTGACATTTCGGATTTGCGATTCAGTGAGTGAGAGACCGTTATTTCAGATTCGATCAAAAAGCGGTTCCGGTGCATATACATATATATATATATATCTTTATGACATAGTTTACGTGTGATTTTTTTTTTTATTTTTTTTTACTTTCAGTTTTCTGTGTCTAATTTATGCACTTAACAGCTCTATCAACTGYCAAAGCGAGCATAGTTCAGCGGTAATTGGCATATACTTCCAACCAACCAAGTGGTTGTGAGTTGAATCCCCTCCCCAACTTGTTTTATTCAAAAAAAACAACTCTATCAACTTTTAATTTTCTGTGATATTATTTATTTATTTAATATTTTTTAAATCAATAAATTTATTAACCATTAAATTGAATATTGCGTTTAATAAAATCAACTTTCAACTTTCAATTTTATGAAAGTTAAAAAAAGGTAGGATAAACATTAAAGAAGGTTGGATAAAATACTAGTTTAGTTCTTGCACTCTTAACTCAACTTTTGTTCATTTTGGTTCTCGTTACTTTTAAAATGAATTTTGGTCTATGTACTCTTTAAAAAAATGACTATTTTTGTCCCTTGATTTTATTTTTAATCTCACAAGGAGGAACTAAAATGATCACTTTTTAAAAGTAAAGTACTGAAATGAACATTTTCAAAATATAGGAACTAAACTGAACCAAAATTAAAAGCACAAGGACCAAAATGAATATTTCTAAAATACAGGGACTAAAATGAACAAAAAACTGAAATTACGGAAATCTATTAGAAGAAATTGACACAAAATTAAAAACACAAAAATAAATTAGACAATTTTTTAAAATTTAGAAACTTATTAAACAGTTTACACAAATCTACAAGTTCATATATTAAATTTATAATTCAACAAAAATTAAAAATTACATTACAAGAATTTGATACACCTGAAATTCTACTTTGTACTCCAAAATGGCAATATATAATTATTT
>NW_019104652.1:325279-341601 GCF_001995035.1 Momordica charantia
AATCTCTATATAAGAAGAAAGCAAAGCAAACAAGTAGAAGGCCAAGGGGGATAGGGGGAGAGGGGGATTGGATTGTCATTCTATTGTCACTGCAGCATCCCAAAATCTGGGATGATAACCATTTTACTCTCTCTCTTCTCTTCTTCCTTTGTGGCAGCAGGGGTTTCAACCCCATCTAATGATTGCAGACCCCCAGGTTAGACCCGCCCCAAAACCCGAAGTTGCAATCGTATGCCCCGCCTTCACCCTCCCGCTTCGAACGGCTTCATCCAGTGCCAATGGGATTGATGCTGCACTCGTGTTACCATAGTTTGCCAGATTTGATATGACGCGCTCTGATGGAACCTCTAATCGAGTAGCAACTGCGTCGATGATCCTTTGGTTTGCCTGCATATTTACACTTTTTTAAGTCGCAATGGGCATGAGAGTTTCAAAGGTTTTGCTTTTTTATTTTCTATCAACAAAGACGATATGAAGTTTATTTTGACCTGATGTAACAACAACCAATCTATGTTTGATGAATTGAGACCGGCTTTTTGAAGGGCAGTCTCGATCGACTGTGGCACACAGCGGACGGCAAATCGAAACACCTCCTTACCGTTCATATGAATGTTAGAATATGAGACGTTTCTCGGAGGAAAACCAACCACAGAGCCATTGGAACCCAATTCTTGATCCACTTCTTTTTCCTTGATGGAAGCATTTAAATGCCTGTTTTCATATTTACGCTTTCGATCATAGTGCTCACGAAATGATAAAACGGCACGAGGAAGAATATCAGAAAAACATACCTTTGGCCATCCCCATCACTATGCAAGTCAAAACCAAATAAACCGTCATCCTCGCTATCACATGCCTGAAACAAAATAAAATTAGATTCAACATATAACATGTACCACAAACTTAATCACAAAAACTCACTGTTGTACACCGTAGTCTGTAATAGAACTTTTACCTGCATTAGTACAGCACCCGCAGCATCTCCGAAAAGAATACAGGTTCCTCTATCAGTCCAGTCGACGTATCGAGAAAGAGCATCAGCACCGATGACAAGAACATTAGAAAACCCACCTCCTGCAGTTGCCAGGTAGCTTGTTGTTTTGGAAACTAAGGAAAACAAACAGATCTAAGCAACATGACGAAATCGGGCTCTTTACCCCTTATGTGACAAGCAGCTGACACTAAACCCAGTAGAAATCCACTACATGCAGCTGTTATATCATAAGACAGGGGATTTCTCTTGCAACCAAGTGCCTTTTGGATCTGGGATACAGTAAAACATAATTAGAAAAATAATGTTGAAGTTTGCATAAATTCAGTACTGAAGTTCAAGTTTAAGTCAGGTATTCCATTCTCATTTCAACTTATAATAAAAATGAATAAGTAAAGCACAAGAGGAATCCATGAAAAATCCACAACAAATTTCACCACCCAAGTTAGTTTTGTGGATATTGGCAGGGGAAGAACGCTCCATAACTTTCAAGGCGAAAACATTACACAAGGACCATGCAACATTTAAAATCTTCTTCAATAGTTGCTCAATAGCTATTCAAACTAGAATGACCACGGGCAATTCCCCCGGGCCCAGATATCTCATATCTCCATATTCCCACATAAACGTTCACGCATCTGGCAAACCAAGTATCCCTTGTAGCTCTGTTATGAATATACTCCATCTCTTCCATTTCATATCTATTATTAGTTCAATCTTGAGATAAATGATCCTACCTGTGGAGCATTACCAAAAAGATCCTCTGGTGTTGAAGTGCACATTAATACCAAGTCTACATCATCAGGATCAACCTGAGCCATTTGAAGAGCTCCCCTTGCTGCCTCTGCTGCCAAAGCTGTCAGGCCACTATCTTTGCCTGTGAATTGAAAGAGGAAAGCTTAAAATCTTAAGACCACCATCCCATGAACATGAAAAGCTACGAACCTTGACACTAGAAAGCCATGAACTTGTGCAGTTGACATTCTGTTTACTCAAAGAAACTCACGAAAGGCTACTTAGTAAATTATGACCACCATAAAGAAGAATCCCCGTTACACATCGGTACTCGTACTCCCTGAAAGTCGAGACTAGAGAGGGTTTGTTGTATTCTATGAAAGCAATCTATATGCCTAAACATTCAATGATGAACCATATCGTACAAGGAAACCAAATAGTGAAGGGAAAATAATTGGCTAGTTATTAGTAAGCTCCATATAGCAAATTTGAGGATAATTAAGCCAAAGTCAAGGATCAATCCCAAGATTCAAGAATGGTAACTAGAGGCTAAACAAGTGAACAGAGTCATGCAAATGTTGGCAGTTCATTTGGTTGAAGACTCCTGTTGGTTTGCTTCATTAGATAGCACACACCTGCAATCACCCGTCGGTTACGTATACCAGTGCGAACAGATATCCATTCATCGCTTGTATCAACCAATTTTGCAAGATCATCATTAGAAATCTGAAGACTTGGTACAGCTGAGCCACACCCGACTAACTTGCAGCCTCTGCTGACGAGCCTGTAAAAGTACATGTTTCCCCTTTTAGTGAGACTGTCTGAATCAGCATAAGATCATCTAGAGTGATATCTTCTAACTGAAAGTCTCATTCCACTTAAACATACAAAATATCAAATGACGCCATTGCAACCTTTTATGAATGTTACATTTTATCATAAGGCCAGATCTTACCCTTCTAATTTTACCCCCAAGTTAAATTGGGAAAGAAGATAATAGAGAGAAAAAAAATTATGGCACCAGCACCATTGACATCCAAACTCGTTAAACTTCAAATTGTTCTTTCAGAAAGCTAAAACACAAACTTGGGAGTCCTTTCAGAAATCTAGATATACAAGATAATATCTGCAAACTATCCTATAAAATTCAAAACGATTATAAGTTTTGTCTCCAAAGTATCCTGGGGTTTCTGCAACCTAGGAATTGTAAAATGTCCTTAGAGCAATTACACTCTCTATCAATCGCAACATAGAATCCAATATACCACAGCAACTAGGTCACAGTTCTATAGCCGTGAAGTGCAAACAACTCATCAGCTCGAGTTTCTGCTAATTGTAAGGTAAATAATGATTCACCAAAATGGCTGTTAAGAGACCCAAATTAAGCTTCACTAACAATTCCTAGACAATGCAAGCAATCCCAACCCCCTCTACAGGAACAGTTAATCGTGTCGATGCCAAAACCCGTTTGAATCCGAAACAAGAAAACAATTAAACCACTGAAAGATTGAAGAAGAATATGGAGGCGTAGAAATTTACCTGGACACCCGAGATTCAGAAGGAGAAGCTCCAGAAGAAAGCTTGTCTGCGCCAAGGGTACTGGAGCAGAATATTACCTTAGATATTCCATCGGATGATCTAAACCCAGATCGATAACTGCTCGTTAATGGCCAATTCCTCGTCCTCAGGCTCGGGACTGATGTTGCAAAAAACCCAGATGTATTGGCCATTTTACTAAACACTCCGAGGATAGAAACAGAGAGAGAGAGACTTGGGGTCAAATACAGCTCAGAGAAATTGAAAAAAACTTCAATCTACATATGAATGGAGAAAAAGGCGACAAAGAAAACATTCAGAACCCATGAGAGGGAAAAGATCGAAATGACGATTTTCAAAGCTTATTCTGCAGAATCTTTGGAAGGTCCGAGGGGGAGAGAGAGAGAGAGAGGAAGAGAAAAAGGGGGAGAGAGAGAGAGGGCGATTACTCCAAAACCCAAATAGCGGAGACTCCAATGTTAGGCAATTGATGACTAAAAACACAAAAAGAACTCACGCTCAATGGCAGGTCCAGCAGAAGAATCAGACATGCATTGCCTTCCGCTACCAAAGATTTGATATTTCATTTATATAGTCTCTAGTAGTTGGGGGAGAAATGGAAAAAGGAAAACGCACGCTAAAATCTTGCCCTTGCCTTTAACGCATAATTTCCCGAGCTCCATTCTAAATGACTTTTAAGACCCTAATGTTCATGAGGTAACTCCATCTCCTTCTGGGATTCAGAGGCTACAATGGGTCCAACTCGAAGGAGAAAATCCATTAATTCGACAGTGTAAGGTTGAAGGTTGTTTAGCTACTTGTTCTAACAAATAGTTGTTCTCTGTTACTCCATTTTTTCTATTCAAATTTGTTTGAAGTGTAATTGATGTCTTAGAAGCTGAATCGAAGTGAAAAACATGTATGAATGTAAAAGGAGAAAACGTAAACGAAATAAAGTAAATCAAAATTCAATAGGATAGACAAAAAGAACAAATTTTTAGTGGCTACTTTTTATTAACTAGGTATAATTTGTAAAGGGTAGTTCCTTGTGGTGTATTTTGTGTAAGTAACACGTAATTTGAAGTTTTCTATTGTAACATCTTAAAATTTTGTTATTAATGGTATACTATAGTGTGTTTGTAATTGGTCTCGATTGCGGGTAATAATATAAGAGAGTGAAATGTTAGATCAAAAAGCTCATCTTTACCAAAGTGAGCATAGGTCAGCGGTAATTAACATATATCTCAAACTAAAAGGTTGCGAGTTCGATCCCCATCCCCACATGTGACATTAGTTGGTACATGTCTTCGACCAAGAGATCTTCGCCCCTACTTGTTGTACTCGAAGAGGAGAGAAAAACGAAAAAACAAAACTCATCTTTTCTACACAATCCATCGAACCTATTATAATACCAACTTCCGTAAAATTTTCATGTTTAAGTTATAACACAAACCCATCTATATCTATATCAACTAAGCTTGATTGTAAAAACTTATTTTTCTTTTGGGTTGTTTTTGTTTTTGAATCCATGTTAGGTTGTGATAGTTTTTTTTTTCCTTTTTTAGTTCAACAATTTATTTAATGGAAACTTTAACTTCAAATTTTTTGATCGAGAATATATGTTTTAATTAGTTGAACTATGTTTAAATTATCGTTTGTTAAGCATTCTATACTGAAAACATAAGGGACCTAATAAGGATTTACAATATAAGTGGACTTAGCGATGACAAAAATATCCGACCCRATCGGGTCGGGGATTCCCCGATTTGACCGGGGACGGGATCAAATCGGGTTCCCCGACGGGGACGAGGGGAGATCCTCTGACCCGTCCCCGATCCCAACCCGTTTAATATTTTATTAGTATTTATAGTTTTATATATAATAAATTAATAATAATAATATATATTAATTTTTATACCACTTTTATAATTGGTTGTTTAAAAAGATACCCAATGCCTCAAGCCCATTAAAATATTAATAAATCTTTTAAAAAATAATAATTAAAAAATTAAAAAAAATAAAGTTATGTCGGGGATGCGTTTCCCGCGGGGACCACATCCCCTACCAGGGATTCGCTGCCCCATCCCCATCCCAAAATTTTCGGGGACGGGAATGGGATAAGAATCCCCAACGAGATGAGGATGGGATACCTTCCCTGATCCCGTCCCACCCTGTTGTCATCTCCTTTTGAAATGGAACCATGAATAACTATTAGATTACAATATTCTATCTAAACTTCTTGGAAAGTTTTTTAAAATCTTTTTGTAACAAACTTTTAAGGCACATCTACTTCTGTACAATAATAATTACAAACGCTTAAAATAACAAAACAAAAAACAAAAAAGAAAGTCAATGTTTAAGATGTAAGATTTCTTACTAAAATGTTAAAATGGGCAAACCATTAATAAATTGAACTTTTATTATGCGTGGCCCAAGATAACATGGGGCGCCCATTTTTATATTTTAGTATTGGTGAAATTATAAATTTGATTTTTATGACTTAGGAATAGTCTTAATTTAGTTCTATAAATTTGAAAGTTTTAATTTCATCACAAATCCATCCATTTTGTTTTAGTTTACTCTAACTTAAATTGTGATATAGTCAACTAATATAATTTGTCAAATAGAAAACTATCGAACTCATTGCTACGTAAAAATAACATGTTAATCCATTGATTCAGTAAAATATATTTTTATTAAATGGTTCAATTGTTCTAATTATGACTTTGTTTCGTGAGTTTATGATTTATAAAAACTACCATATAAAAGATAGATTTCATAAGTTTGTAAGTTTATATAATATGGATTTATAATAATTTGTAGGAGTTAATAGAGCTGTTAGTTTGAGATAAACAAACCTACCTGAGATCAAATATATGCTCGTTTTCTTCACTTCAAACTATACAAATATGATCTGCAAGCAAAACGCTCGATTTGAAGTCTAAGAGAGAATTTTATTGTTATGTAGATTTCATCAAATGAGAACCGTTTAAGGTGTAAATGTAATTAAAGGAAGTGATATATAGCATTAATATAAAATTTAAATTAAATGAATGATTTTTTTTAACCGAATTAAATAAATGATCTTATGTCACATGTAACAAACTTCTAATTTAAGATAAACTAATGCACGTATTAAATATTGACTCAACGTTTAATCTTGTTTAAATAAATAAATAAACTTCTCGGCTTTGAATAATACCAATTTAATTTTGACATCGAGTTGAATGTAAATGCAATTAAATGAAACTTTGATATCATTAATACCAAAATCAAAATTTATGCCAAAACTACTTTATGGCTACGTCTGTGTAACGTGTGTATATATATTTTGCATTTAAGATATATATACCCAACTAAAAGATTATGAATTCAAATATTCACATACCCATATTTTTTTTAACTAAGAAAATATATTGTATTTAAGTCTCAATTTTTTGTACTTTTATATAAAATAAGTCCAAATATTATTTTAATCTCAAGATATATTCTGTTTTAACAATGCGCACTTAATGGATTCACACAGTGTTTCACCGTATTCATTAAGTCCTTTAATGGACCAGCCAAAGAATAGCTTTGGATTCACATATGCTTCACTAAATCCATCAAGTCCATACATTGACCACCCAAAAGAAGAGCTATGGATTCATTCCAGTGAGTGAGCATCATGGCTTGAGTCCTATATGTCGTGAGGACTCCAGAACAAGGCAGAAATAAGCAAAACTAAATCGATTAAAGAAAAATATGCAAACAAGAGGTTAACTACTAATATGTAAAAGGGTAAGGGGAAAGAGTTTATGTCACTTTTTCTGGGCTACTCTAAAGATGCTGCAGCATTAACGATGTTGATAAACTGACCAAACCGACACGGAATCTTCCTAGATTTCTTTCTGCTATTCATGTTTTTAGACAAACTTGGTAGCATATATACTCAGTTTATAACCTTGCTAGGTGAGCTTTTTTCTTAAGTACCCACACTCTAAACTCAAGTAGATCTAGCACGAGTTGAAGCCAAACACTTCCTATTACAATTTTCCAAGAGTTAATAAGAAGATATGTTGGCCAAGCACAATGAAAATAAAACGTTAAAGACAACTTCAACTCAGTGTATATATCAGCATTAAAGCCAAAGCAAAGTTTATAACCCAAGAACAAGTTCACAACATCCTCCCCTTTACAAATAAACTTAGCTACTCAATGTCATACAAGAAAAGGGAAGAAGAAAATAAAAAACTCGTACACTAAAGAGTGCAAAAGAAGAAGAAAATGAAGAAGAGCAGTAGTCATTCTCTCTTTGTTGTCTTCTTCAACGGTTTCTTGGGAGTTTTCTTGAAGTGAGAGTAAAGTGATGGGATGGGGAATCTTGGAGGCACCTCTCAAATGCAAGCTTTTATACCCCTCTTGATTTTAAGTCAACACAAATGGTAAAGTGGGCCCCAACTTAGAATATCAGGTATTTTTTCGTTTCACTGCAGTAACTTCTCGGGTAAAAGCTATCACTGTCAACTTTGTCTTTTTATGCCTTTTTGACTCCGATGTTGCAGTATCAACAATGTTGCAGCAAAACATTCAAAATTAGATCATTCTTCATAACTCTCAGCATTATCATAAAAAATAAGGAGGATGGTGAATTTGTAACATTCTTTACACAAAATCAATATAGATTGGGTGTTAGTGTTATGCTATCCTTAGCTAATTTATATGAAATTCTTGCACAAATAACACTCATTTGGAGAGTTATCAATTACTAAGCCTCAAATAGCAGCCAAAGCCATAAAAATTCTAATTGTAGCAATCTTGGTTACAGGAGAGTACGTACCAAATTAATCAATGCCATAATTTTGTGTGTGACCTACAACCACTAGTCTAGCTTTGTATTTTTCTATTGTGTCATCTGGTCTCATTTTTCTTTTAAAGATCCATTTACAACTAATAGGTTTATTTCCTATAGGTAAATCTATCAATTCCCAAGTTTGATTCATAACTATGGAATCTAGCTCATTTTTAATAGCTTCTTTTCATAGGCTAGAATCTAAAGCATTTAAGCTTCTTGGTAGGTTTTATGATCTTCATCTATAAATACATGCAAGCGAATTGACCATCTATCTGTTGGGGTTTATGCCCTAAACTCATGGTTTGTAAATATAATTACAAATTATTTATTTCAATAAAATTGTTATTGATGTTTATTTTAGACGAGCGTTAATTCAAATCCAATAAACTAACATCAAGGTTATTTCATGTAGTCGGGACAGTATATATATCGGGTATATAATTGATATACTCTCGATATACAAGTGGATAATGTCCCAGTAATAACTTAAAGGGTCTATAGTAGGTACCTTATCCTGGTAATACTATGGATACGACTCACTTTGTAATAGTTACAAATGACTTGATCCAGGTCGTGCGTGTGGAGACATGTGAGTGGGGGTATCCTATACAATGAGTTTGTATAAGATAGGAGTGCGAAATAATTAATCTTAATTAGCTGTAACATCGTTAACTAATAGATTAATATTTCAATAGGATGACTAGGTAACTCGATCTCAATCCTAAGTGAGTTTTAGACTCCTGCCTGTTAGGGTTCGTCCTTTGATTTTATGGGTGAGAGTGGCCCGAGTCACCGACTCAATATTCCTACCATTTTGGGGACGAGACTGAGTGGGGAGCTGGAAACATAACYTCACAAGATGGAATTCACTCCTCCCCTACTTTAGGGGAGTAGATGAGTGTTGAGTGTTCCCTTTAGTGCTGACTTCTAGACTTAAATAAGGGGTCTCACCCTCTCACTGGCCTGAGAGGGACTTTCGATTATTGGTTGGACCATAACTGAGTTGTTCATTAGAGGATCAGCGGTACTTAAGATACAAGATGTAACATAGGGGTATAATGGTAATTTGACCTAATTGTGGTTACGAACACTCGTGAAGGATTGACTTGCCGTTAGTGATCGATATTCGTGGGCACATAAATAATTTATAGTGAGAAGAGTGTAGCTGTGGGTTTTTAGTAGAGTAACACGTAGTTAACGTATATTGATTAAGGTTGTTATTAAGTTTAACCAATTAATCTCGGAACTGGTCTATAGGTCCATTAGGCCTCATTGCTAGCTCATAAAGGGTAATTAAGAACATTAAGTCTTGGAAAGAATTTGAATGGTTCAAATTTAATTAAAGGGAAATTGAGTTAATTGTGTATGACACAATTAATATAATCTATGATGATGCATTATAAAATTATATCGTATGAAAGAATAATGTGAATTGGATTCATATTAAAACTATAGGTTAAAATTTAATGTGAATTAAATTTATATTAAATACTATATGTTACGAGAGAAACCTATATTTGAATATGATTCAAATATAAGTTGATTTAATCAAATTATGTTTATTTATTTAATTAATTAAATAAGATTTAATTAATTATTAATTAAATTAAAATAGTTTTAAATTAATTATTTATTTATTTATTAAATTAAATTAATTAATTTAATTAACTAACGGGTAAAATATACTTTTAGTCCCTGAGTTTGAAGATTGGTTTCTATTTGGTCCATAAGTTTCAAAAAGTTACAATTTGATCCCAACCTTTAGAAAATAGTTCTAAAAGATCCTTAAGGTTTAAATTCCATTAGTATCACTAACAAAATGCTGACATGGCGTTGAGTTGGTAATTTTAATAATATAAATAATATTTTATTAATTTTATATATATATTTTTTTTACTTTTACTTTTCTCCATCTCTCTCTTCCTTCCTCCTTCCCCAATACTCTGTTTTCCCCTTCAACTCCGACGCCCAACTCTCCAACCCCTCGTCTTCGTCTCCAAACGAACTGGCACCCCTTGGATTTAATTCCAATGCCCAATTCCTTTACAAGGCCCTGATTTTCGGCTTCCATATCCTAATTTTCGATTCTGTTTTAATTGCCAGTTTCAGTTTCAAGGTTGATGTGGGACAGCAATTATGCAGGTTAACTACTCTTGTACTTAACAAGACTGCAATTACCACCCATTTGTATTGAATAAGTAGCTTCCCTCCCTAACTTAATGCTCTTATTGGGCAAAAGGGATTCCATTGATTTTGATGTATAATAGATGTGTAATGCTTGATACTGCTCTATTTCTGAATTACGTCCTCTGCTTGGCTTTTCTCCAGACTCGATTGCCTACTCATGAATTGCTCGCATAGTTTCCGGTCAACGATGCTGGTGAAGTACGAGCTCAGCACCGATCGGTACCAAGTCAACCCAAAGTTTGTTTGCCAATGGTGGAGTTCGTATTGGTCATTGTGGATAAAGAGGGGAATGTTTTTGCTTAATATCCAACTCCATGAATCATGGTCTCCAAGATTATTTTTTTCTTGTTGAAAATTTCACTTTCCAAATAAGATCAAACCAAATTACCAAGCAAAAACAATTTCTCCTTTTTGCTATGTATGACACTCGAATCTAAGCCCGACCCCCAGCATCGTCTTTATTCAACAATTAATCATATTAGTATCCCACCACTTATAGCCTCAGCGGGCGGCGGTGGTCTCCGCTAGAATGGGGTTGCTCGTACAAGAAAATAGAGAAAGAGGAACGTAAGTGACCAAATAGAAATTGGCCGTGTTATTATTTTTTCCCAATTCCTTAATGGGTGAATTCCAGAGGCGTCAGTTCGTTCGGAGACAAAGATGATGGGTTGGAGGAGTTGGGCATTGGAATTGAAGGGGAAGAACGGAGCATTGGGGAAGGAGAAGGAAGAGAGAGGGAAAAAAGTAAAAAAGAAACGTAATATAAAATTAATAGATATTATTTATATTATTAAAATTACCAACTCATTGCCACATCAGCATTCCGCCCCTAAGGACCTTTTAGAACTATTGTCTAAAGTCAGGGATCAAACTGTCATTTTTTTTAAACTTAGGGACCAAATAGAAACCTAACCTCAAACCCAGGGACCAAAAGTGTATTTTACTGTTAACTAATTAACCACTCCCCAGTAATTTCGCTTAGAAGCAGTGAGGTAGAGAGTGGGAGTTCCTCTCCCTTCCCTCTTCCATTTAAAATCACAGAAGGTTTCTGTGATTTGGTTCTCTTGATTCTTGCACGATTTTTGTTTTAGAAAAAAAAAATCTCTCTCATAATCACACAAACTCCAAAATTCCCTGTGTTTTTTTTTTCCAAGTAGGAGGATCCCATAATCTGGGTTCTTAATCTCAGAGGATAGCAAGTAAGCTTTGTGGTGGTGTCCATTCTTGGGTTTGTGGAGTTTTGTTAACCTTTTGCCTTCTCCTAGGTTCAGAATCGGAATGTAACGACATGCATGTAGTTTTTAAAATACCACTAGATTCACCACCAGTTCTAATCATCAAGCATATTGATTGAGTATAAGTTTTAGATCCAACCATAAGTTTTTTGTATAATTCCACTTGATTCAAGGTTGCAATTCTCATCATTGGAGTAATTAAGGGGCATAAAAGGGCTTGAACTTGGATTGTAAATGTTAACAAACAAGTCTATTGCCATTATGCCAACACCTAAAGATATAAATTGAGTTTTCTTTTTTAAAATACAAATCTTCTATTTTTTTAAAAAAAATTTTATTTTAAAGATTTTTTTAAATGAAATCCTTTTAAAGATAAACGRTTTTCAAACCATTTGAAATTTAAAATTCATTTTATCTTAAAACAAAATTTAATTTAAAAAAATCTATTTTTGTTTTAAAACAGAGTCCTATTTTTTTAAAAAACTTTACCTTTTCTAAATATTTTAATTTTAAGACTTTTCTTGAAAAAAAAAATTATTTTTACTCATTTACTAATTTAAAGACATTTATTTAAAGAAAAAAACCAAAACAAGTTTTTTCACCGTCATTCAAGAAGAAATTTAGAAAAAAACAAAACAAAACAAAAATAAAACTTCAGAATAAACTTTTATTTTAAAATTCACCTTGTTACCACCTTATCATTTAAAACAAAATTTTTAAAAAAAAAATTTACTCTTCTATCTTTTTTAAGAAATTTATTTAAAAAACTTTCCGTTTATTTTTAAAAGACCTTTTATTTTTGTGCTTTATTTGCATTTTAATAAACAAGTTTAAAACTTAAAATAAAATCATCTTTTATATACCTTATTTAAAATAAAATCTTTTCCTTTCTTCTCTTTCAAAACCCACTATAGCCAGAAAATGGGCAGCCCAAAAGATGAACGGCTATGCCGAAGTCCTATCGTGTCGGTGTCAGGGTTCTCTGGTTTGCTATGCCGCCGATAGGGCTACCGGTGTTGGAGGCTTTGCCGTCGTGCTACCGGAGTCTCGGTCNTCTGGTTTGCTATGGCGTCGATAGGGCTGCCGGTGTCGGAGGCTTTGCCGTCGTGCTACCGGAGTCTCGGTCATCGGAAGCTACGGGTGTCGCCGAAATGGACCGACAGGGGTGGTCGCTGGGGGATTGCGCCACCGCTCGTCACCTACCAGGAACGTGTCGCCTTTCGTGGCTGGTGTAGATCTGGTGTCGCCGGAGGAGTAGCTCGCGTCAAGGCGTCACCGGCCGTCGGGGTTTTGAGAGGAGCCGCAGTTACACAACCTGCAACCCACGTTGCCGCCGTGGGAAGTTGATGGGTCGCCGGTGCCGGGGATATACTCGTCGGGATGTGAATTTGGGGAGGGGTTTGAGYGTGGGAAGGAGGAAGAAGATGAGTTCTAGAGAGAGAAAGAGGGCAAAGAGAGCAAAGAAAAAATAAAAAGGAAAAGGAAAATGAGTCTTTGAAGAGAGAGAAAAAGTAATAAACTCTAATTTTTGTTGGTTGTTTTCTACTGGTGTGTCTTTGTTTTCTGTACTGCTTCTCCTCCTTAAATACCACGAAAAAGAATTCAAGGGTAATATTGTAGTAAAAAAAGCTTAGAGAAAATAGAGGGAGAAGAAAGCCACGTTACATTTTGACGAGAGAAAAGATAACAAACTTGAAAACTTATTTCCTTTTTTTAAAATTAAAAAAGTTTTTATTTAAAACACATTCTTTATTTAAAGGTAAATCTTTATTTATTTATTATTTTGATTATAAAACAAATTCTTTTAAAACAAAATCTTATCCAAACCAATTTTCAAAATAAATCTAACATTTTTTAGTTTAAGTTAATTTAAACTTTATCTTAAAACTAATAATAAAGTAAAATGATGTTTATTTTTAACAAAAACCATTAAAATCAAACTTAATTAAATAATAATAACAAAATAAATATAAAATATAATAAGTCGGACCAAATACGATGTTTACAATCATCAACAAAAGAAATATAGTAGTTTTTTCCACCTCTACTAATGATGTTTTTGAAATTAGCTAAATCATAATGAATTAACTCTAGGAGTTCAGTACACCTTGCAGTGATAGGTTCAAAAGGTTTTTTTAGCAAACTTTGCTTCTACAGAGATAGAACATTTTGCAATTTTAGGCAAATCAGAAGCATTAATTAAATTTAAAGTTCTAAGCCTTTTAGTCGGTGCAATATTCACATGCTCTAATATATCATGTCATCAAGAGATTCAATGATGTAAGCAGAACTAGAATTAATTTCATTTGAAGAAGTAGTATTGTAAACAAACAAACCATCTGCTAAATAGTCCTTACCAACAAAATCACCATTTTTTGTGATGATAACTTTGTCGGCCTCAAACACAATCCTAAGTCTGGTTTGGTTCAGCAGACCTCTTGACACCAAATTCTTACACGGGGAAGAAACATACAACACATTACTTAATGATAAAGTTTTGCTGGATGTGAGTTTTAAGATAACATTCTCTTTCCCAAGTACTCCAACTGTGACAGAGTTCCTCACAAAAACACATTCACCATCAGCGGAGTCCTAAAAGTTGTGGAAGACGTCACGATTAGAGTAGAAATGTCTGGAGCTTCTGTGTCAAGAATCTAGCCAGATTTGTTCTCTACTAGATTTGCTTCCACAACCACAGTGACAATGATGTTGTCCGTCTCTGCAACGTTGGCTTGTGAGTAACCCTTTGATCTTTCCTATCTTTCCTCTGGATGGCTGATAGGATCTGTGTCTGGGTTTTCCACAGACATAACATACCGGTTTGAATTTCTCGATTTTTCCACCATTATTTTTTGGTTGAAGACCTTTGTTCTTTTGAGCTCTATCCTTTGAAATTTGCTTCCCTTTGTCTTTGAACCTGTCTTTGGAAGCACTAGAAGATTCAACTAAGTTAGCTTTAACTGAATTTAGGGATTGAGAAGAAAGTTTATCCTTTAGCCTGTTGGCTTCCTCCGTGCGTACGTGATTGATAAGTTCTTGCAGAGTCAGGTCCTTTTTCTTATGTTTCAAGTGGTTGCAATAATCACTCCAGGAATGAGGAAATTTCTCGAACAACATATTGACCTGAAGAATCTCGCACATCTTCATGCCTTCAGACATCACACTTGCCACAAGGTTCTCGAACTCATGAACTTGATCAATCATCGGTTTGTCGTGCGACATTTGAAATTGTAGCCATTTACAGACGACGTACTTCCTTCTGCCTGCATCATCCCCACCATATCTAGACAATAACGTGTCCCGAATGACATTTGTAGATTTTTGGACTAGAAAGAGATCAAAGAGAGAGTCGTTTATATAGTTGAGAAGATGGCCACAGACTGTTTTGTTGTCTTTCTCGAATTTGTCAGTTTTGACGATAGTGGCAGTAGATGTCCCGGGATCAGCAACGACAATTGAAACAGTGGTAGCAGCAACAACAGGAGATCAATGATAGCTGCAGTGATAAAAGCGATATTGTGGGTAGCGGTAGCAGCGACGGCAAGCATAGCAGTAGTGAGGATGTAGTCGATCTCCAACTGCTCAAAGAAAGTCAATAACTTCTGTAACCATCAGTAGTAGTTGGACCTGTCGAGCAATTCCAATTTTGACAAGTCCAGTAGGACCTTCCCAAATTGGATAGCAGCCATGGGTAGATGATTTTGCTTTCAAATTATTGGAAAATAAAGGACAAATTTGGAATTGGGAGCTAAATTCGTTGTGCTATGGGCGAAACCACTGCCTTGAAAGTAAAATCGGCACAACATCGATGCTAAATCGTTTTACTGCAATATGCTCCCCAAGATTAACACAACCTCCAACTCATACGTGCACTCGTCGGAATGGACGTGAAATCAATCTCGTGCTCAGTTTAAGGTAGTGGAAAGAAGTGGAAAAATGGAGAATAATGGAAAGGAGTGGAGGTTGAGAATAGGAGAGAATTGTTGGATGATTGGATCAATCAATTTCGCAGGGGGTGGCGCTTATTTATACCAACGGAGTGGCCCAAAATAGGATTTGATTTTTTTTTAAAAAAATCCAAAAATATTATGGCCACCCACGTGTCCTTTGACTGGCCACTTCCTTCTCTACAGCTGCCACTTGTCTCCTGACTTCCTTAGCCAACGTTCATCCATCCACGTGTCCACCAATTCCTCTGAGTTCGTCACGTGATTTTGACTAAATTAAAAAACTATATTAAAAAAAAAACAATTTGTAGAAGAAATTTGTCCCAAAAGGTAAGTCAGGCCCAAGCCTGAGCGGGTCGGACGGCGGTAGCGTGTGTGGGCCTTGGTCTTGGCTTACCTCACATCAAGTTTACAAGTCCAATACATAGTTAATGCTTATAAACCAAATTCCAAAATGTTATGCTTCTGGTGTGGGACAAACAAGTTTTAATATTTGTCATTTCTAACCAGTTAAAGGTAGAAGTTGATGAAATATTTGGAATGGAATTGAGCGTGAATGCCCCAATAAAGAACCATCCATGTCGAAACGAAGAGGTACCTTCATAATGGACCTAAAGCTCCAAGACTCCACCTACACCCACAAAGAAGATAGGCAAGAAAAAAGATCCACCAAAAGAAGCAAACTCTATTGGACCCAACAACAAATTTTGACCATTTTGAAGGCTAATAAAGAACCTAAAAAAGTCAAGAGGAAGCGAGGAATGGAGGGGAAGCCAAGCAAGTGGCCACCCATCAAAGACAAGCCCATCGAGAGGCCACCCGCACGCACGCTCAGCCAGTCGCACACCAACGCGCGC
>NW_019104652.1:347152-406249 GCF_001995035.1 Momordica charantia
TTGCCGCCCACTCCAAAGCAAATTAAGATATGTTTTCCTTTTCTGTTTTGAGATATTTTGAGGTATTTGATTTTGGATTATTTCTTTTAGTTTTTATCAATTTTAAATCACCTTTAGGCAAGTTTCTTACATTTTAGTAATTTATATTTCTAATTTTTCTTTTTAATTTTGTATTTTCCTTAAAAGGCCATAGGCCTTAGCTTATAAATAGGCTTCCCCTCCTCTTGTAATCAACACCTTTGATTGATATTAAATAGAAAATTGAGAGTTTTCTCACCCCTTGCCATGTGCAAACTCCCCCAACCCCAAATATCGTTTTCCTTTATGTGGTTGAACTTACGAATCTATATTTTTACCCTCAGAGCATGCTTGGTTGGTTGGTCACCAAACTAGTGGAATGTTTCTGGCTTTGAGCATAGTAAGTTATCTCTCTGCTCAAGGTAACGACTGCAAAGGTAATCCCTCTAACTCTTAGTCTTTCGGATTGAAACCATCTATACGATTGGATTCAAGTGACTTGTGGCTCGGGTTGTCCAATACGCTTGGATTGTTGTGTATCAGAGATGATTGATTCTATATGTGAAGGGTCAAAGTGGGAAGAAGGATCAATGTTTAGGGAAATTGATCCAAACGATATATATATATATATATATATATATATAAATGTAGGAAATTTGTGGCAATAAAAGACGTACAACTTGCAGTAAAGAAATATTGTGTTACATAACATTACGAAATTATTGTGGTAGAATCAAAACAAGATATTTGGCATGTGAAATGCAAACATGCATGCATGGGTTGCAAGTGGAGACTTCATGCTAGTTGATGTAAAACCCACAAATATTTGAAATCATCATACTTGAGCAACCTTATTTGTGTTTATACCAACCACTAGCTGATGATATTAAAGATCTAGAACCTCCGATAATTGAAGATCAGATTTCGATTACCTCAGTTCAGTCAGATTTTCTTATGATTCTTATGCATGTAGTTCATTCAGACATCGTATCAAGTTCAATTAATTCATCGAACTCATTATCACACATGTCATATCTCCTATTGAGGTAACACAACAAGATATTGATATAAATCATCATCCATCATCACATATTGCTAGGYCTCACCCTCGTCGTGGAGCTCGCCTAAAAAGATGACTACCCTGTGGCACATGAGTTTTTATCGATATTCTGTAATATTTAAGTTTTTTTACTTTTAAATCAACTTTTGTACCTATATTTTTATTAATGAATTTGAATTTGATTTTATAATACACACACAGAGATAATTAGCCCTAATCTTTGAGGTAATTGTCGATTTTATCCTTAATATTTTAACATTCTCAAATTTATCATAACTAGTAGAAACACGTGTGGTGCACATGAAATTTCATAATTTTTATTTTAATGTTTAAAAATATAAAATTTAATTAAATAGTTAAAATTTATCATCAAATTTGGTTTTTTTATCTCTAAATGTAAAAAAAAAAACACATATTCATGGATTTTTTATCTTTTTTTTTCCCTAAACATAACAATACATAAAAGTAAATAAAACTTTGTTTCAATTTCTTATTTGAGTCACTAAAAATAAAATGACAAAAAAAAAATAGTGAGAGATAGAGATGTGTTCAGGACAGCCGTTCTTTGCCATGTTCGAGTTCCGGTCCAATTCCTTGCCCTAGCTCGCCGGAAATGCCAACCGCAGCCATGTTCCGATAGATTGCTTCGGCTATTTCCATCACACGATGATCACCTTACGAAGGAGGAGGTCATTGAAAGAGTCCTTGCGGTTATCAAGTGTCATCCCAAAGTGGATCCGTCTAAGGTGATTCGACCTTATCACTCATTTTTCCTTTCCTTTTTCTAGTTGATTGAGTCATTTGGAAAAAAATAACTAAAAAAGTTGAATATTCGATCAAACAATCTAACTAAATATAAGAAAACACAAGACGTTGACTAAAGGAGAAAATTAACATACCAAAAAGAAATGAAACTCAAGTTTTGATGAAGAAAAAGTTGGGTGAAAGAATAAGAAAAAACTCTTTATATAGTTGTAGAAAATAAAAAGTTACGAAACTTTTGAAATTCCTTATTAATTATAATTCAAAATAAGTTATAACTTTTTAAATAAAGAGATAAAACCCTCCCTATTCTAACTCTTTATATTCTAACCTTTAAGAGAGAGAGTTTATTAGAAAGAGAAAAGTAAATTTGTAATGATGGAGATTAAATATTTGAAAAGAAATGAAAAAAAAAGGAAAGTGGCGTGGGAGGGAGAGAAAGGAGGGGCGAGGGCGAAAAATTTATATTTGAAGGACAAAATTGCCCTCAAATTACCTATGAGAATATTGAAATTAAAAGAGCAAAATAGGGAGAAAAAGTTTCTCCCTATTTTAACCCTTTTATATATACTATAGATACAGATGTACGAAAACTTCTCAATCAGATAGTTCTACAAACACAAAGAAAATTGTTCACAAAAATTTAATATATCATTAAATTAGTGTTTTATTAACCTATTTAGAGATGTGAGTACATCACTTAAATACTATATGACACGTCAAACTCACTTGTTCATTTGTAGAATCTTAACTCATCAAATAATAAAATTCATTTATTCTAAATGGGATGTCCAATTAGCATGTTTCTCACATATGCCATTTTCAGTAAAATGATATATATATATATATATATATATATATATATATATATATTTATATATATATATATATTTATTTATTAGTAAGGATGAAATTAAAAATTAACTTAAAAGATTAAGGACCCTTTGATAAATTAGCTCATAAAATTTCCTACCCTACTATAAATTGAATTAGTAACATTTATTTTCCATCTTTTTCAAATTTTTTTATTTATTTTTAATTAAATGAAGCGACATTGAGTATTTGTGTTTTTAAACCTATACCTTTTTGAGAATTGATAGTAAGTGTCCATATTTGTTATTCAATTTTAAAAAATGGTCAAATGATCTTTAATAATGAAAACTTTCATTTATATTTTTGTAACTGTTTTGCAGGTTTGATTTTGACCCTTTTACCCTCTTTATTTGATTATTATTTTTAAAAGCAAAATATCTCAACTTTCCTTCCTAGATTCTATCTTTCCTTGATTCTAGTTTTTTTTTTCAACCATTGTTGCTATCAACTTACTTGATATATATATAGACAGAATTCACCAAATATAAGAAGACAACACGTAGAGGAGATACGATTAGAAGGAAACATTCGAAGCCAAGGGTGAAAGAGAGGAGACTGAAAGTATTGCAAAGGAGACAAAAATCAATTGAGGGAAACATATCTTGTTAGGTGATGCACAAATTGACAGAATTGAGTGATGAACAACGGTGGGGCAATGCAGCGAGTGGTTGCAAGTGGGGCGGCAGGTGACAGAATGGCAGAGAGTTGAAGAGAGATTTTTTTGGTTTGAGGTAGAGTATATTAACTGTTCACGAAAATACACCTTATTTATTGTTCACATTATTTGTTCTTTTGTGCTCACTGTATTTGTTCGTTTGTGTTCATCGTATTTATTTTTTTTGTGTTTGTCGTATATGTTCTTGTGTTCAATGTATTTGTTTTTTCACCATATTTGCTCATCTATTTATTTGTTTCCATATTGTGTTTCTTATTTCTATTTCTAATTACATTTTGTTTAAAAAAATACACTTTTGGTTGAGTTTTGAGGTAAGTGTCAATTTGATACTTAAAGTTTTAAAATAAGCACTTTTGGTCTCTGAAATTTTGAGTAGGTGTCTATTTGGTCTTTAAAGATCCAAAGTAGACATTTTTAGTCCCTAAAGTTTGAAAAATTGTTCTAAATAATCCTTGAGCATTAGTTGACTTAAATGGAAAAATGATGTGGCAATTAATAGTGTCTGGACTCCTATTTCTAAATGAGTCGTAAAAAATATTCATTTTTCCATAATTTTATTATATGAGGTGGCAATTTCCTTTATTCGTACTCTCTCTCTCTTTCTCATATATTCTTTTTTAGTTCCGCCCACCATGGTCGCTACTGTCTGCCATTGTTGCCGCTAGTACTTGTTGTCCCCCGTTGGAGAGAAGGAAAGCACCTCCCTCTCTCCTTCGTTCCAGATTTGGTGAGGACGTGGCGACATCAATTCGAGAGAAACTTTCCGATGGTCATAATTATGTATTGAGCAACACATCCAAACAATATCTGACCACCAAAAGAGAGCAACGGAGCCATAATCATCAAGCATTACGAAAATTACCAGCAATTCCTAACTTCACCCATCAAATCAACGAGAAAACCCCAAACCTCCCAAAATCAACACAATCCCTAGCAAGAAAATCCAAGTGGAAGCCAAAAAATCGCTGAAATTGGATATCTGCATAAGAAAGAATTGAACAAATCCTTGAGCTCCAGAGAAGTCTCACGGCCAACATTATCAAACCCAGAGACAAGCTATACAAAGCGGGCCCTCCCTACATAAGGAACGAAAAATTCAAAAGTTTCAAGCAAGCAACAATGCTGCTACCGGTCACATAGAGAAGGTACAAAGTCGCGACTGTGGAAAGGAAATTTCCGACCCGAAGGGTTTTTGCAGTGGCGGCGGAGGTGAAGATGGGTGTCCTCGGAGCCTTCCCTCTCTCCCTCTCTCCATAATCAAACTCATATCTAGAACGAAGGAGAGAGTGAGGAGCTTTCCCTCTCTCTGGCGAAACAGGTAGCGGCGACAACGGTGGCAGACCGCAGCGAGGATGGTGGGCGGAGAACCAAAAAAGAAGATGGGAGAAAGAAATAGAGGAAGAAAGAGAATTGCCACGTCATATAATAAATTAGGTAAAAATTAATACTTTTTTTACAACTCAATTAAAAATAGAAGTCCAATCATCTATTAATTACAACGTCATTTTTTCGTTAAGTCAACTAACGGCTCAAATGATGCTCAAGGACCATTTAGAACTACTTTTAAAATTTTAGGGACTAAAAATGTTTACTTTGAAATTTCATGGACCAAATAGACACCTATCCAAAATTTCAGGACCAAAAGTGCTCATTTTAAAACTTAAGGGATCAAATTGACACCTACMCAAACCTCGGGAACCAAAAGTATATTTTTTCCTTGTTTATTATATATTCTTTAAGATTTTTTAGTATCATTTTTTATAATGATTTTATTGTTTAAATTTTGTATTTTAGTATAATTTTTAAAAAAATTGATATTCTTATTTAAATTTTGTTTTAGATTTTAATTTAATTAATATTTTTTCCTTATAATTTTTTTAGTATAATTCTCTTAAAAATTGAGAAAAAAATTATTTTAAAATTATAATAGGATAATTTCGTACCTAAAAAATTAGTTGACATCTTCTTATTTTTACCTTGGTTCTCCTTAAAAAATAAAAGTTGTTTGACCATTTTTTGAAATGAATTATTTTAAATAGTTATATTTGTTATTTCCCTTACATTTTTCGTAAAACTGATCCAAATCCCTACTGATTAGTTAAGTTGCGCAATGGGCCTTGCACAGGCCCAAAACAATATTGATCTTCGATCTAGGCATATAAGTAACAGGCCTAATATTGTTTAAAAGAGAAAAAATTTCATGATTAGCTTCTAAAACATATGGTTTAAAAAAAACCAACAAAAAAAAAAACATATAGTAAATAATTTCATAAAATAAATGAAAGCTAATCTAAATGTGATTCAACTTGTTAATTTTTTAATTTACACACATTTTAGCTGAACTAAAATAAAGAAAGAAAATTTAGTAATTACAATTAACTTCGCAGTACTTAATGTCAATTTAGTAATTATGATTATTAACTTCTCATGGTAATACTTAATGTCTTCCAAACTTTTGATAAGAATCGCTAATTTTTATAAGATGAATTTTTTTTTTATATTCGTAAATGTCCGGACCAGTTTGCGCGCACCTCGACTAATCTCACAATTGTCCTGACCTTATTACATTTAATTGCCAAGATAACTTGTAGGATATTAAACCTAGGTATGTGACCACTATGACCCGTATTGAACCTCTAAGCCTTTGCTATTTATGTTGGTCCTTGTTGACCACTAGGGCACATTGAGATGATTATAAGATGATTTTTTTATATAAAATAATTAAATGATTAATGTAATTACCATGATTTGTGGTGTCTTTTCGGCCATATATATATATATATATATATATATATATATATATATATATTTTAACAATTATTTTTTGCCATATTTATGCTTATATATTTGAACTATTTTGACAATATTAAATCTTTGTTAGATTATATTTAGGATGGGATAAGAGTTTTAAAAAAATGCTCATGAATTTTGTAGCCYCTCGTTTAAATGCAATGGCTCACATACAATCAATTGTGCAAAAAAATAAAGTAAATGTTGTACCTAAGAGGAAAAGAATTATGGCAATTTATGTGCATACCATAAAACATATTAAATAGCTAGTAAAAATATTAAGAGAAATAATTGGCTACAATAAAGCGAAAGCGGCAGAGATTATGAGAGGAAAGATGGACGGTCAGGATGTGAGGGTGCAGGAATATGGGATGTGGTGGAGTGTAGCGGATCGAACCACATAAGTCGGCTATTTAAAGAGAGATGCTACCGTGTAGGCGACCGCACCGTATGGGACATTGGTATTTGGTACTCTCTCTCTCTAGTCACACTCTGATTTTGTGAGCACATTAATTCCATTTGCTTTATACGATGGCCCAATCCATGTGATGCAAAATTTTAGGATAGTATTCTAATTTTTATTTTCCCTAAACATTTCTTTTTATCTTTTTCTAAAATAATTATTATAATTCAAATATCGTAATTTACACCAATATAATTGGTGATCTGGGGTATCCTAGTCGACACGTCATAGTTTTTTTCTTTTTGAAATGACGTAAATCGACTTCATCCAAGTGGTTGGATGTTAAAAAGTGTCTGCTTCCTGCCCATGAGGAAAGAAAGAAGAGCGGATTAGATACCTTAGTAGTCCATACCGTAAATGATGAATGTTTGCCCTTACTTTCATTTYTTGAAGAGTACGAGGTCACCCTTCATCGATAGAAATGAACGYCSRGAAAAGTATTGTGAACTCCAAAAAAAAAAAACTGGATTTCCTGTTGTGACTAAAGAGTCCATCATTGATCCAAAGTCGAGTGGCGACTTTCAAGAATTAAATCATAAAATGTCATATGCACATGAATATTCAAATCCTAATAATTTTCTGASAACTAAACATTGTAGGATTAAATATTTATTTCTTGAGATTCATTGAGGGGTGAATAAACTGGATTTTTTTTTTTTTTGATTAAGCTGGTTTAGACACTCCCCTGTCTTACTTTTATTTAAATTGTTATTATGAAAAATGTAATGATATTTATCATGTTAATAAATTTTAGCAAAATAAYAGTAGGTATAGTATTTCGTGCACAGTAGATTTTGATAATGGCAATCATTGGCCAATCTAAATATCAATTTTACTWATTAATTTATGAATTTTCTTTTAAAATGTTATTACAATTTATGTTAACTAGGTTGGGGAGGGTAAAAATAATGAAAAGAAAAAGTGTTGTTTTAATTGAATTTGGGAATAATTAAGTCAAAATTTCGAAACTAGAATTAGATAAGACGTAGTTAATGTGAGACAGTATGGTCCTTGAGGTTTGAAAGCAGTATACGTCCAATTGGATGGAGAGTTAAAGTAGGTGGGGGAATGGGGCAGCACCTCCAAAGTCTCCACTTCTTTTGGAATCGCTTTTTCCAAAATTTATATGGAAACACTATTCTGTTTTGTTTGTTTTGTTTTCAGAATCACTTAATTAAGGGAAACGACTCTTTTATGTTTGGAGTGTTTTCARAATCAGAATTTAAAATTGTTAAGATGTAGATATTACATAAAAAAAATAAAAACTTTGATAAATATATTACTTCATTTATAAACTCATTTTAGATTAGTTAAAATTAAAACAGGTAAAAAATATAATGTAGATATTACATAAAAAAAAATAAAAAACTTTGATAAATATATTACTTCATTTATAAAATCATTTTAGATTAGTTAAAATTAAAACAGGTAAAAAATATAATGTATTCATTGTAAAATAATAATTATACAAAATTCAAAAAAAAATGTTGATAAATCAATTAATATAGGTTTAGATTAAACTAAATCAATTAAAATGTCGATATCTAAAAACACTAAAAACAATTTGGATTTCGAGCTAATATGAGCCTAATTCAAATTAATTAGATATCAAGTTGCTTTTTGTTTGAYGGTGAAATACCGCCTACCACTTAATGTGAAAAGAACCTCATACATGACCTTTTCCTAATTCTTTTGAAAATATGTCGTAGCCAAGTTATTAAACTCAGAGTAGACTCAAATGGTTCGAAAAACTAATATAGATTGATATTGAGATATCCTGTCTAACTGCTGTAACTGCTTAACTGATTTCATAAACGAYCTAATAATCAGAGTCGTGGGACACGCAATCTCTTCTATAAATATAGAGATCCGTTCTGTATACTGACAATTTTGATTCCTCTTCTTAAGTTTTGTAGGTTGAATTTGAATTAAAAGTGTTAGTGTTTGTATCATAGATCGCTTCAAAYGGCTCGACTGCATTCACCTCGATAGTGTTTGTTTTTATTTGTGCATGTCTTCCCTCACATAGATCGCTTCGAATAGTTCAACCGTATTCACCTCGTACATACTTTCAAATCAATTAGATTTGGGTATAAATACTTATGTTATMGGTGTACATCCGAATCTCCATCTTTTAATTTAAATGAATGGTGAATATCCTCACTTAGTAAGCTTCTATTTTTAAAAATATGTGACATAATGCTATTTGCGGTTTGTTCTTATGACCAGAGGAAAGACTATTTCTGTGAGCTAGCAAAATATGTATCGAATGCTCAAAATGAATGGGTTGGGTTTCATGGGTTGAGCCTTGGGGTAGGACTTGATTGTGAGCATTTTGTCGTAAAAAATCAAAATTTTCTTTACTATTGAACCATACTCACGTTTGGTCATCGAGATTTGAGTATTTTGTCTCTCAATTTGAGTATTTTTATAGTTAAATTTAGACACATCTCACGATTTCAAAAGATTTTGTTTCTAAAAATTTGGTAAGGGTGTTCACGGGTTGGATTGGAYCAGGTTAGGAGGGGTTTTGGGGCCAACCTGAATATTTTCGGGTTGGCCATATATAGGAATCGTCGGGTTTGAATTGGATGATGGTCAACCCAATATCTTCGGGTTGGATTGTCGGGTTGTGTGTTTTTTTAATTTTTATTTTTAATTGTTAATTATCACGGCACGACAACGGGGAGTTAKGATTAAAACTAAATAGACGACTGRGATTAAGATACAAAATAGAAGAAGATAATATGAAAATCTTAAATGAAAGACTATGATTAAAATTAAATGGATAGTTGACATTGAAAAAGATATTATATATATAATTAAAAAAATACACCATAAATTTGGATTGGGTTGGGTTAACCCAATTTTTTAAAGGTTGAACTCGAGACCCAACCCAACTCAAGGATTCATMCAACCCAACCCAAACCCTGGGTTCATCGAGCTTTTTTAACACCCCTGAAATTAACCCTAAACCCAATTTTTTAAAGGTTGAACTCGAGACCCAACCCAACTCAAGGATTCATCCAACCCAACCCAAACCCTGGGTTCATTGAGTTTTTTTAACACCCCTGAAATTTCGTAATTAGATCCAGAGTTTTCAAACTTAGCTTTAAAAGAGTACCATTGCACCCGTTCAATTTCATGAATTTAAAAGTATAAAGCAAAATTCACTAAAAAAATGAAAAAATGAAAAAGAAAATTCCCATTATAATTGAGAAGATTGTTACAATAATTTCGTGTTCATATAGAAGAGAGCCAAAGAAAAGATGTGAAAAATTATTGAAGATAGCCGCCTTTGATGCATTTAACGAATTACAACAATGGCAGACGGTAGGAAGAATTGAAGCAATTGCAATTGAAAATGGTGTGGTCACCGTTTTGTGAATAATTTTATTTTAGAAAAAGAGASGGAAAAAAGTAGAAATATTGGATTAATTTCTATTCTGCTTCGCCTCGTGATTCGTATTTAATGGATCCATCCACTATAAACTTTCTTTATAGAGTGAAAATTTGAATTTCTAGGAGTGAGAATAGAAGTTTGGTGGTTTAAATGAAGGGATAAACTAAAAAAAAAAAGAAAATGAAAATTCCCCTATCATTGACCTTTCCCGAATAAATTTTATGGAACATTCGTTAATATATTGAACAAAAAATTAACGTGACATAATCTAGAATAAATAACGTGTTAATTAATTTGGTTGCTTCTCAATGGCAATTGGAGTTTAAATCTCCAATTCTACTCTAAAAAGGCTTCTTTCCTCCATTATCACTCAAGAGAGTTTGCTTCTCAATTTTCTATCCGATTGCATTAATCCCCGTTAAAAATGRTAGCTTCCTTCTCATCCATCTTTCTTCTCACTTAAATGCAAGTCAAGACAAGCTTCCACGTTATTTGTYACTCYATTTCAGATTATACCACATCAATACCTTCCGTCTAAAATATTAACGGTTGTTTGCTCAAAAATAGYATTTTCGAAACATTTWCAKAAGATTAAGGATGGTACGAAAGCTTTTSAAAATATAGAGGTATTTCGGGAGTATTTTTTATTTTTCATTTTTTTGGTAATCTAGCCATAGAAATGAATATGAGGCCCGCTAAAGTTGTTAAATTTTTTTATCAGTGTTAGAGCATCTCTGCGAGTACTGCTTCCAATGAGTACTTTTTGTGCACATATACCAAATCATGCATCAATAAAAGCCCTTCTACTTGTGATCTTAAACTCTGAGTCTCAGTTCCCACACAAACTCACAGGCCACAGCGACAGTACATTAAAAATGGTCTCTCTCTTCTGATTCTCTCTGATCTCGCTTCTGTTTAGTCTCTACTCTGGTAAAGTTGAAGGCTTGAAGTAGCTAGTGATGTTATTGTTAAGTGATTATAWTGTTGTGTGTGTTTACAGTCTTTACAGGCAGTGAGGGAAGAGAAATCAGTTCCAGAATGGGTTGGCATCCTCCTGGGAGAGAAATTCTTCACCCCATGCTCCCTTCACCACTCTTCACCTACTGCTAAGAAGAATGACAAGACTTTCTTCTGCTTGTCCTGTCGCGCCGCCATTTGCTTCTCTTGCTTCTCTCAACACCGCTCTCATTCTCTTCTTCAGGTAATCTTCCAGAGTCCCTTGTTGAGTTTTGTGATAATCTTTGAGCCTACTAGGTGAAGGGAGAGAGTCTCTGTCTCCCTAACTTATCAGAGTGATTCACTGTTAATGAGAGGAATAAGTGTGTGATATAATTCAAATCCTCGTAATAATGGTATTTCCTTCCCAATTTATTAAAATAGTCACTTGGTGGATTCGTTGGATTTGTAAGGTAGGCAAACAAAGTCCTATATTGATGAGGGAATGAAATGATTCATGGTATATAGACGAGGACAATTATCTTCGTTGGTACGAGACATTTTAGATGAGACTAAAAACAAAATCACGAGGGTTATGTCCAAAGCGAACAATATCATACTATTGTGGAGATACTTAAACTTTTGTATCTTGGAATGTGGGCAGATCAGAAGATACGTTTACCATGAGGTGATACGACTAGGAGATGCTGAGAAGTTGCTCAATTGTTCCCTCGTTCAAGTAAGTAATATATCTCGCTCTCTCGTATATATTGATATATTTAAACGACACATATTTGAAGACTAAGTCATCTGTTTGGAACAGCCCTACACAACAAACAGTGCAAAAGTGGTGTTTCTGAAACATAGGCCGAAGACAAGACCATTCAGAGGATCGGGTAACTTGTGCATCACCTGCTTCCGCACCCTTCAATACCCATATCTCTTCTGCTCCCTTTCTTGCAAGGTTCTTTTTTCCTTAAACTTCAATTAATTCAATATTACATTTTCTTCTTAACCTTAATTAAAACATATCCTAATTTTCTATATTAGAGCTAATTAATTAGCCTGCATTTCATAACTACTAAGGTGCTGAATTATTAATTCAATACTACAAAATATTTGGTTATACAAGTTCGTATTTAGTGTAACAATAATATTTTCCTACCCGCGGGTCATGTCAATAATTTTGTAAAAGTTAATAGATGAACGAGTGTGTATAAAATTAGAAGAGTTTCATAAGCATGGATTGTTATGTGGAGAGCATTGTAAAATTTTATAATTTAGGATAAAATAAATTTGCATACAATTATAAAGTTTGCTTTAAATCTGATTTGCACAAGCTATATTCTTGAGCTAAATTAATATATTTGAATTTGTTTGGATTCCAAGAATATGAACTAACTCAGTTTCAACAATAAATTTAACAAAATAAAATAAATGAGTAGGAAAAAAGAAATCACACACTAATTTATAGTAAGTTAAGCGTTCCCAATAATAGTTTGGGTGGTTTGAAATTGTAAGGAATATCTTTGACGTCTTGAATTCAAATCACATAGAAGTACAACTCCACTAAACAATGACGACTTGAAAGGCCAAAAAGACGAGGCATTTTGGGTGAAACAAAAATAAATAGAATAGAATTATATTAGACGGTGAGGGTGGAAATTTGAATATATTACTTTTTATATATAAAGACATATGTAAACTACTTAGTTAATTAGGTATAATTTTAGAAAATTATTTGTAAAAATTGAGATTAGCGACTTCCCTAACAACAACTCCTTGTTAGCAATAATAAAAAATTTTTAGGGGTTAGGATTTAATTACTGTTTCTGTCTCTGTAGATCAATCAGAGAACCACCCCAAACTCCGTTCTCGACCTCTGCGGCTCCAAAACCGGCGGCGCTCCGCCGGTTGCAACATCCACCGCCGCCGCTGCCGCCGCCAAGTTAGTCAAGAAGAAGCCTAGCTGTGTGAGACCGTTAGCGGCGGTTCTGTGTCGGCCGAGATGCTTCCCCGTCGCCGATATCGCCACCGCCGTGAACCGCCGGAAGGGCGTTCCTCAAAGATCACCTTTATCCTGATTTTCCTACACTATGATAATTAATTATTTGATGATGAGATGTAATTAATTAGTTCTATTATTTTCTTAACACGAATTTCGTTTTATATATTGTAATTATATCGAAAACAAAAAATTATATATCATATATCATATATGTAGTTTAGATCATATATCTGATGATGGGATAATTTTATTTTATTTTTAGAATACGGGATAAATTATATCACATATATAGTTTGATTAAAATATTTTACTTGAAAAATTTCTATCTAAGGGTAGATTTTAGGGATAATGGCATATATAAATAATTTAGTCTAAATAATAACAAATCCTAAGTGTTCTAAAAAAAATCCTAGGCTGCAATTTGTGAATACAATACACAGTTATGTCTTTTCATGATAAATGTCGTGGTATAAAATGTCATTTTTGTAAAATTTTATTTCTTGTACTATAAATATAAATATGACAATAAAATTTATTATCCATTACAATTTTACTATATTATATTCTAGGAATATGAGCATAATTGAGTCCTTTCTAACGATTATAGATAGTAGATTCGATTTCTCACTCTCATATTTGTGATGTGATATGTTTTGAAAAACTAAAGATTTTATTCTTGATTCAATTTTCTTCGTTAACTTCTTATTTTAGTCCTTTTTCATGAGAAGTTATCAATTTGAGAGCTACATAACACCTTGGTGTAATACGGTTATGTTCAAGTTATATGTCACAATATGCACGCAATTGTGAAACCAACACTTTTTATAAGGATGGAAAAGAGTCTACATTTTTTTTATATATAAATTTAATTATAAAAATAAAAGGGGTAAATGATGCAAATCCAACCATTGATTCAATGTACTCAAGGGAGCAATTACAAGAAGTAAACCAAAGAAAGATTCAAGAGGTTTTCATATTACATCTTTAAAGGCTAGCTAATAAAAGAACTATCTCAATTACGCATGAGAATTCCCCTATTCAAGGTGAACCCCCACAACAATAACAAGAATAACTCCAATAACAAGATGATGAACCAACCCCAAGAAAGCTAAACAAATTTATGCTTGGTAAGATGATCAATGATCAAGAATAAAGTTGAACTTGTTCCTATATTCAAGATTTCAAACTCTCCACAACCTAATTGATTAAACTAGATTGAAAGTTCTAAACATGCATTCTAAACACAATACAAAGAAAGCTTAAAGCTTGAGGGAGATTAAATTTAATATGAAATTTTCATTAATCAAATGTTGTTCTTGAAAATCAATTGTACATTTCTATTTATAGTAATTGAAAAGACACAACCCTTGAAAAATACATAATAAATTAAATATGTGGTTGAATCTGGATTTTTAGATTCATGAAGTTTCTTGGAGGACAAGATGTCTTTTCAAGCTTGAAGGGATGCAACTCTCCACCAAGTGTGAACACCTTAGCTTGGAAGTGACCATTCAACCCTTCTTGTAGTCTTTTAGCTCTAGCTCTTGTGATTGGACCTTGTGGCATAATGATTGGGTCATGATTGGGTTGACTTTGAACACAAGCTTCATTTGAGCTGATTTGAGCTTACTCCTCTTGTAGGCTTTCCTCGTGCACTCCGTGATCACTCATTTCTATATCACTAGCTAATACATATAAGGATACAGATTTTTGAAGCCAAAATTCTTTACAATGTTACTTCAATGAGTCAAGAAGAGAATGGAGTAAAGATGACACAGGAAAAGTTGTCTATTTTGAGAGATGACACGTGAGAACAAAAATGTGGGCAGAATTATGAACAGGTGTCTTGGCAGATTGCACCTCTTGGGAGTTTGTGAAGTCAAAACTTGTCAAACCTCATCTAAATGTGAAGCGCCTCCTACATGTGATTTCCAAGACAATTTAAAGTCATTCTACGTTTTCAAACCTAGTTAAAGGCTTGTAATCACCTTGTTATGACAGATTTAACATAATGAAATCAATAACTTTTGTGCCTTAACACATTTGGTGTTGTCTCTTTCAAATCTTACTTTAGGTTTGATGTTAAACTGATTCATTGGATTAGTTTCGATCAAGCTAATTCTAGAGTGAATCGTCTTAGGATCTAGTGGTGACCATCATAGATTCTAAGTGTGATATAAGAGTGATTCATCTTCTAATCTTACTCTTGGTTGGAATCATTCGGTAAGTTAGTCACTTTTGTAAATGTTTGCTAGGATCCTAGAAGGACCACTAGCTTTGTAAACCCAAGCAACCTTGACGCTTATCATTTGGTATCAGAGTATTGGTCGACATCCTTTGGCCGGCTATTGAGGTGAAATATCTTTACTTTGTGTAATTTTATTTTCTGTCATTTTCTTTTTTGAAAGATATATATATATTTTTTTTACAAAGTGTAACAAGGCATACTACAACTTGCCTTAAAATTCTTGTATTTTGCTCTTGGATCATAAAAAAAAAAACATAAGCAAAAGAGGAAAAAAAGAACAGTAGCAAAAGAAAAAAAATCAGTAGCAAAAAAAAAAAGAGAGAGAGAGAGAAAGAGTATTCAAAGATTTGAGACACATGAAAAGTTTTCATCATTATTAGTGTTTTGTTCAATTCTCGAGGTTTTGATTCTAAGATTGAGCCACTCTAGTCTTAGTCTGTGAGAGTTAATCCTTTTATTGGTTACATCAAGCGTTAAGCAAGATTGCACCAAATTTTAAGTCAACCCTTACATCTTTGACCTAGTACCCAAAGTCTATCCTTGAGTGATAAACACGAGTGTCCTTGAGTGAAATCTTGGTGAGAAGAGTGTAAGGTTCTTGTTATTACTATTATTATTATTATTATTTAACAAAATGGCACAAGATGGAGTACCACAAGTACCGCAAAATTCTAATACGGCTATTCTTCAAGCAATTCAAGGTATGATGGAAATGATGATGGAAGATAGGCAAGAAAGGAGGCGCAACAACAAAGAGAAGAACGGGCCTTACCAGAAGATGATATATTTGACTTTGCTAAACAAGAAAGACAAGTTGGAGGAAGGAGAAATGTGAGAGGAAGAGGATGAAATAACTTTGTCAACGTTATGCAACTTAGAAGATTGGAAAGATTAAATGAAAATAGAGATGGCGGAGTTAAACTCAAAATTCCACCCTTTAGTGGAACGGCGGACCCGGATGCTTACTTGCAATGGGAAAGGAAGATAGAACATGTGTTTGATTGCTATACATATAGTGAGAATATGAAGATGAGACTCGCCATTACTGAATTCACCAATCATGTCGGTGAATGGTATCAAAATCTCAAATTAGAAAGAAGAAGGAAGGAGGAGGATCCAATAGACACTTGGGAAGAACTCAAAGAAGCCATGAGAAGGAGGTACGTTCCAAAACACTATGAAATAGACTTGAAAACTAAACTGCAAGCTTTAAGGCAGGAAATGAAAAGTGTTGCTGAATATTATCAAGAGATGGAGACCTTAATGCTAAAAACACAAATCCGAGAAGAAGAGGAAGACACCATGTCTAGATTCTTTGGAGGTTGAATCGGGAAATTGCTCATGTTGTTGATTGAAATCCACCACCTTACCTAGAAGATATGTACCATTATGCTGTCAAAATTGAAGATCAATTGAGGGAAGAAAATGAGTATTCAAAAAAGTACACATCTAAAACTAACACATATTCCAATTCTAATGATTGGAACAAGGCTGGTTTTGTGAATAGGAATGAATCAATGCATCCAAAAGGAAAGTTCGGAACTACCAAAAGAGTGGAGGGAGAGAGTTCCAACACTAAAATGAATGAATCTTCAAAGGAGGGAAAAGAAAAGACTAGTTCTATCAAATGTTGGAAGTACAAAGAGTTTGGACACATGAGTAAAGATTGTGTCAATAAAAGAGTAATGGTGATAAGAAATTGCGTAGTTGACTCAGATGATGATTGTGAGGAATATGAAGCACAATTTGAGGAAGAATTTGGAAAACATGATGATGAGTATATTGAAGAAGGTAACTTCATATCCTTGATAACAAGAAGGGTACTTAATGTACAAATCAAGAGGAAGAGAAAGTTGAAGATCAAAGGGAAAACTTGTTTCACACAAGATGAAGGAAACCCGTGTAGCTTGATGATTGATAGTGTGAAGGTGAACAAATGTGGTAAATAGTTTTCTTGTTAAGAGACTTCAACTTGCTACACGTCCACATCCAAAACCATACAAACTTCAATGGTTGACAAACAAATGAGAGCTAAAGGTAAACTCTCAAGCTCTTATTCCTTTTACCTTGGTAAGATACAAAGATTAAATCCTCTGTGATGTTGTCCCTATGCATGCGGGGATATACAGTTGGCCGACCTTGGCAAAATGATAGAGAAGTCACATATGATGGATTGTTGAACAAGTATAGTTTTACTTTGAACGGAAAGAAATTTACTTTACTTCCGTTGTCTCCATTTCTAGAGATTACACATAGTAGATTCAATTTCTCACTTTCATATTTGTTATGTTTCGAAAAAATAGAGATTTTATTCTTGATCCAATTTTCTTTATTAACTTCTTATTTGAGTCCTTTTTCATGAGAAGTTATCCAGTTGAGAGCTACATATCACCTTGGTGTAATACGGTTATGTTCAATTTATATGTCACAGTATGCACGCAATTGCGAAACCCGCGAAACCAACACTTTTTATAAGGATGGAAAATAGTTTACATTTTATTTTTTTTATGTATATAAATTTTTAATTATAGAAATAAAAAGGGTAAATTAGAGGAAAATGTTAATTTAAATCTGTTTTTTACCCAAAGCAGACTAAGTGGAGCAATTACCTTCCCCTTTTATTCTTCACCCCACTCCTCCTCTAGCCACATATTTTAAAAGCTAAATTAATATTATTTTCTTAAAAGTTAAATACTCAATAATTAAATTCATGAGTGTCAAAACGAGCATAGTTTAGTGGTAATTAACATAAATTTTATATCACTTAAATCTTAAAAAAAATTATAAATAGTATTATGTGCGAAATTTGAGATTTTTTTTACATGTGTGGAGTGGGGAGATTCGAACTCACAACTTTTTTGTCGGAGATAAATGTGCTAAAGAGTATGGAGGTTTGAGTCATCTTCAAGGCATAATTTGAGGATGTCCTTAACCAATTGAGCTATGTTCAGGTTGGCTAGGAGGTTGTTGATATCTTGATTACTTTAAGTGTTATAATTAAGTTAATATATTTCATCAAACTACTCGTGGTCGAATCCAAGAATATACTATTAAATTTCAATTTTCACCCGTTTATAGATCAACTTTTTATCTAAAGATTAAGTTATCATATAACTAAAAAAACAATTCTATTTTTTTAAAATTTATTTTCTATAAAAAGGGTATGGGACAATTATAAAATACTTGAAATGGTCGCATGCCTAGAACCATGAATAGGGATCCGTCAAACACAAAAATAATTTTGATCACATTTAATCGCATATAATGCAACAGCCTCATAAAATTATAAACTATAGGTATATGCCACGATGACCAACAATAATCGGTACATACTTTTGTTTTTAGGTCAGGAGTTTCAAATCTTTATATCCCAGTTTGTTGTACTAAAAAACTATTGGTATATCACTATATACTATTATATTTATATTCTTTGCAGCCAAATTATCTTTGATAATTATATATATATATAAAATTTAAGGGTATTGGAACATCTCTCGTTAATTCAGTTTTAAATGTTGATTTGTAACTTTAGAAGGAAAATAACTTAGAATTTACTATCTTTTCGTTTATTTTTTTTCTTCCTTTTCATCTCAGATATGATCTGTAATATATAATTGTTCCTGTACATTTTTCAATGAGAGAAAAAAGACAATTTTTTATCGTTTAATTTTGTTATGGTATCAGACCAATAAAAAAAAAAAGAGAGAGAGAAAAAGGGCTTTGATTTCCATATTATAATGATAGCAACCACACATGTAAATGTATATTTTTGTAATTTAGTCATCATTTTAGTTCTTTGAATGTACTACAATTTAACTGTAATTGAATTTCGACACACCTATAAATTAAATATAAAGGGAAAAAGTCAATAAATTATTTGATTTAACATTGATGTACGTATTATATAATAGGCATAATTCATTCTACTTTGTCAAATCTACTTAGTGACATAACTCAAAATTTTAAAGCGCGCTGCGAATATTGACGGAGCCTCGATTGGATGACTTTTCTCTCTTCAAATTACTTCTTCCAATAATTTTGGAAAACAAACTTAATAATTTAGAAAGAAAAATGGTACCTTACAACCACGATTCAAAATGTCGGAAACGTTGAAGTCTCGATTTTACGGAGTCGATGTCGACAGATATTTCGAAAAAAATAATGGAAATTGATGGAAATTTTTTGAATTAACAAATAAAATTTCAATCGTAGTTTGATTAATCTATAATTGATCACCTTTAATCATTAAATGTAAGAATATGGTCATTTTACTTGACGTCCATGGAAATATCCTAAAAAGATTTTTTTATTTAATGGAGATGGATGAAAATTATTTGAATATGTAAAGTAAATTTTAATTATAAAATTTTGACTATTTTTTTAGAGTATTTTATAATAAGATTTATTTGAAAATGAGATAATTAACGACTTGCTTTCCAAACATATTTCTAAATTCTAATTAACACGTTTTTACTTTTTACCTATTTCTATTTTCAAAACTGAATTTATACATTTTTCAAACACATTTTCAAATTAATCATCAATCCAAATTTTCCAATCAAATCTAAACAACTTCCAAACACATCTCTAATTAACCAAAATTATTCTTACTTTTTCTTTTTTTACTTTTTACATACTTTCCTTTTCAAAATTGAATTTACACATTTTTCAAACACATTTTCAAATCAATCATCAATCCAACTTTCCAATCAAATTTACACAATTTCCAAACACACTCTAATTCACTCATATTACTCATTTGAGCAACAACCTTAAAAAATTTCAGTCTAGGATGACCTAGGAGAATTATTGTAAGTTATATCAAAGTTATCAAAATAGTGCACTAGATCCTCCTAGGTCATCTTTTTGGTATTAATTAAGTTACCTATTCTACCACTATTTGTATATAATAATATTTTATATTTTAAAACTTCTAAGATTATTTCAATCTTTATATATGTCAATATTTCACATATATTGTTCAATTGTATAACTAAGGACTAAATTGGATTAGAAATTATAAATAAAACAAATTCTGAATCTTATTAGTTATACAGTATTAAAATGTGAATGTTGCATTGAACAGACTAAGATTACAATCATCGAAGTTGTGAGAAATTATAGACTGTAGTGATATAGTAGGAAGAAGACGAAAATAAAATAACCCTAAAAATAAAATAAAAAATAAAAAAACGACATGTTGACATTTCATCGACATTTGAGTCGACGATATGAGGAAAATCAACTTCCCCCTCCCGTGTCGATGTCGAGCATGCCGACATGTCGACGTGTCGCTCGACTTTTTGAACTATGCTTACGATATTAAAAATAGTCATTTTATAATATAAAATATAAAACGTCTATAAAGTTTCCATATTTGTTTATCGAGATTGACAATCTTAAATCTTTAGTACCATTTTGAATGTGCAACCAAAATGGTTAGATTCCATTGACTTGCATTTTTCAAAGAAAAACAATTTTTAATATTTGGTTTGAACTTCATTTTGTGGTAACAGGGACTAAGATATAATGTGTTTGGATATAGTTTACCACACTTGTTGAATACGAATCCTGGCTTGTCACGTACGTGTCCTGGTTGAAAAGGAGAGTTGAATTGATGCGCACGTAAAATATGGGAATTAACTCTACAGTATGCAGGTCGGCGGTCAGGGTAGGACCTGCAGAGCCGAGCCGACCTGAGACAAAGTCCGTAACAATGTCTTTTCCGTACCCGACAACGTGCCACGTTTTTAGGGTGTGTCAGAATTCCTGTCGGGCCCGGTTTCTATAAATAGAAACCATTGCCTTAAATGCAAGGTACGCAATCCTAGATAAACTCGGCGAGTTAACTCGGACTAGAACTAACTTGCTCGTCGGAGTGCTAACTTTGTTTTGCAGGTTTCGGGAGTGGTCTGGGAAAGTGTGGGACAGCGGTCAATTACTCATCTTTACGTTATGACCTAGCACTAATCCGAGCTTGACAGTTTCGAGCTCAAACAACACTAACTCTAAAATTCAATATGTCAATATGAGTATAAATCAACTGATTAAGACGTTTATGTTCAACCAAAAAGTCGTGAGTTCGAATATTTATCCCATATGTTAGTAAAAAAAAAAAACTCTAAAACTCAGTACATTTGAATATAATTTTTTTATATACCTCTTAAATTAAAACTATTATATCAAAATTGCCGAATTTTTTTCTTATTAATTTTTGCCCTCTCCTAATTTCTTTGGCGCAAAAAAAGGCGTTACTATTTTTTATTTCTTTTTTTTTATTTTTATCTCTAATGAGTAGAAATAAAATTTTGTCCGATAATCATTTATTGTTTTTAGTTCTTTAAAATTTTAAACTAAGAAACGTAATTTTTTTTATGAAAATTAATTTTTAAATTAAACATTCAAAACTTTATCTTATATTTATTTTTTAATATTTACAATGCATTTTGTTTATGCAAAGAAATGCACAACGTCAAACCTTGGTCAAGATCGAACTCGGTCTTAGCTCCGACTTGGAACACAACAGGAAGACCTACACAAGATGGCAAAATCTCTGACACTCAAGTGAGTAAGTAGCTCGGACTCAATATTAAGTTCGAAGAGAAATTTCAAACCTGATGGTGAAATGAGACCCTCTATTCATAGGTTTAGACTCCGACACGGGTTGCGACAGACAGTTACCTTGGTCGGAGTTAAGGTCAAACCAGTCGAGTTGAGAAGATAGAACCCGAACAGTTTATCCTTGATAAGAGAAATAATGGTAAGTCCTCCACTTCGGAAGGTTCCGAGGTGGATCTGTTTGGAAACTCTAATGGGGATATTCCCATTGACGAACCACTGTCCTCCACATGACACTCTAGTTTTCTTCCTCATACATTGACCCCCTCTCTATCAGGTTCGATATCGACCTGGCAGAAAAGTTACTTTTTAAAAACCCGACCACTGTGGTGACTTCTAAGTTCGTGGTGTAAAATATTACCATTGGGGAACCTCGAAAACGGAACCAACAGCTGTCATGTACTCGAGTGTCTCCAACGTTAGAACTTCCGCATGATCTGGGTTGTTGGTTTTCAGACACGTGTGCAGTGAGATTAAATTTTGGAATACTGTAAATAGCCCCAAGGTTCATATCCATTTTTTACGCTTTTTGAAATCTTGGAATCTAACCTGAGCAGCTCGGAACTTATTATTAGGTCAGTCTCGTTCTCCTACTTTTTTGTTTTTGCACTTTCAGGCACTTTCAGTTTTAAACCATGTCAAGTGCTTCTAGTTTGTCTAGTAGTAGTTCATCCGATAGCGTAAATCGGAGTCGGAGCCTTTCGCCTAAGAAGGCTTACTCCGTAGAGGAATTCGCTAGTAGGTTAGATTCTGAGGTAAAAAAAGAGATAGAGAACTTTAGGTTTTCTAATAACGATGGAGATGACAATGACTCCTCCACCGCGAGCCAGGGTATGGAATTCCCTTCGCAGATGTCGGAGAACTATCTCGACCTTTTACGTAAGAGGTATAACATTCCAGACAACATCGTCCTTAGACTTCCTAAGGAAGGGGAGCGTGCTTGTGACCTCCCAGAAGGGTGTGTAACTTTATACTTGAAGATGTTCGAGTACGGCTTTCGCCTACTTGTTCATCCTCTAGCGCAAGAGTTCCTAGCTCGAACTGGGCTTGCTCTTGCACAGGTGGCCCCAATGGGTGGGTATCGTGTCGCCTTCGAGTTGGTGGCGTTATTTTGGTTAAGGTGTCGTAAGGTAGATGGGTTAGACCTCCTTAGGACCGACCAGCTTTTAGCATGTTTGGAGGCAAAATGCATCTCCAGGAAACCAGGGCGGTATTATTTGTGTGCTAGAAGAGGTGTAAGAGGCATTCTCAAAGGTCCCAGCTCCATGAAGAAATGAGTCGAAAAGTGGTTATATGCCTCCGGAGAATGGTTGCCAAGGACGAGTCCGACCAGCCTTTCTACAACGTTCCCTCTAGGTTTGGGAACTTAGGTAAGAGGTTGAATCTTTTGTTCTTCTGAACGCTGTTCCTCCTCATACTCTAACCCATTGTTTCTTTTTTTTTTTACAGTTGCCATCAGACCTGTTCCTTAGATTTTCTAGTCAACATTCGACATTCTGAAGTTTTATAAGGACAAGTTCAAGATTAGCAAGAAGATCGGTATTCTCTTGACCGACAAGCTGCTTTTAGCCTCCGGACTGCTAGATTACAATTCTCTGCTTGTTCCTCCTAAAGCCAAAAGATCTAACTCGGAGCTTAGTATGTCGTCTTCGGTTCTTCATTTAATTTTTTAAAGCGCTTGATCAATTTTCTTACGTTGTCTTGAATCTTGCAACAATGGTTTGTGGATTTGCTCAAGATGTAAGACGTAAGCGTCCTCGTCAAAGGCAAACATCCAAATCGAGGGCGGCACCAAGCCTTGTCGTAGTCGACCTTCCTGCTAAGGTCGAAGTGGTGGAGGTCCGTCAAGAAACTACCACTCCAYAGGGGACGAAGGGCTCGGCGCTTCTCAGGATCAGGAGATCCTTGATGTCTCCCCTCTCAGGGAGGTTCGGAGAAGATCTTCCCCCAAAAAGTTGAAAAAGAAGAAGAGAAATGCGACCTCCTCCGAGGACATGGTGGAAGAGGTTAGAGCCGATGTGCGAGGCAGTTGCTTCGGAGGGCTTGTTGATGATCTAAAATCAAGAATGGATACCACTTCCGACATCGATATGAGGTTCAAGGTCGAGCCTTCTAGTGTGGGAGTAAAAGAGAGGATGTCGGGCTCCTGCTTTGATCACTGTTAGAGGAAGGCTTCCAAATTTGTCAGCTCTCCAGGCTCTGCTATCCAGCTACTGTTGGACTACACTGCTGAAGTAAGACATGCTTTTCCTCAACTGGCCTTAGATATTTCTTCCTTGTTAGGGAATTGTTTAACTTTTTCCTCGTTTGTTCTAAAGCTCACGTTGTTGCCTGCCACGCGACGGTAATGGTGAAAGTCGAGTTGGACAGTCGCAACCTCCTCACTGTGAGAAGCCTCATCGGCTGCGCTCAAGGTGGCTGTTGCTTTAGACGGGGAGCTCAAGAAAGCCCAAGCCGAGATTAAAGCTTGGAAGTCTACTTCCGAGGCCGACAAGGCCGAGCTTAAGAGCGCTCAGCAAGAAGTCGATCCCTATATGGAGGCTCTGAAGGGTGCCCACGCCGTAGCTAAGGGCTAGAAGAAGGAAAAATTTGCTCTTATGAAGCACAATGACCAGCTCAAACGCAATGCTGGAGACCTTTAGGCCAAGGTGTAGAGGCTGAAGACAGAGCTGGATTTTGAAAGGTCTAAGCTCAACAACGGGGTGCTCCTGGAGGAGGTTTTTTGCAAGCACTCAGACTTTGACAGTTTTGCAAAAGACTTTAGCGACACCAATTTCAGGTTTCTGATGAAGAGAGTTAAGGAAATGGCTCCTGAGGTCGACCTCAAACCCATTAAGCTACGTTACGCTGAGAAGTGGGCGTTAGGTCCGAACAAATCTCCTAGCCTCCAAGCCTTAGTGGACCAGTACTTTAAGGACTTGGACTCAAAGGTTGACGTGGAGGAGGGAGAAGCTGACGAAGGCATCTCATCCCAAGAGGTCGACGGGGCGAACCTCCCTACTGCTGGCATAGCTTCTTCCCAAGAGGTTGGGGCCCTAGACTCTCAAGAGCCTGATTTGTTGGCTTCCCAAGGTGAGCTCGGGTCGCACCTTGGAAGCAACTAGTCGACGCCCACTGCCTATTTTTTCTACTTTTCTTTCAATCCCAATTTTGTAATTTTGATGAGTCTCGAGGCTTATACACATCGGCTTTGAATTAAAGATCAATGTAATGAAATGTCTTTATCTTTTTTCCGCACCTCATACCTAGAACCCATTTTGTGTTGGCGAACTGGCTTGAACTCTTACTTTTTAATTCATATTTAGCACGTCCTACCTCGAACTCGTTAGCTCAAGGGTTTAAATTTTCACTTTAGATTAACTTCCCATACATCGTACCTCGAACTCGTAGGTTCCAAGGTTTGAATTTTCACTTGTGGCTAAGTTCCAGTACATCGCACCTCAAACTCGTAAGTTTCAAGGTTTGAATTTTCTGAAGCGCTTTGATTAGTGTTTTCGCACTTTACGCTGTGTGGGAATGCCTGGCCCTAATTTAATTTCACGTCGAACTCGTAATTTCAGGAGAGATGAAATTAAATAGTGCATAAATGTTTTATTAGTGCTAATCGTTGAAAATTTTACAATTCCAAACAATTTTGAACTATTTTGACATTTCAAGGATAGTAGCGTTTTTGGTGTTCTACGTTCCATGGCTGGAAAAGTAGTTTCCCCTCGAGATTCACTAGCATATATGTTCCAGGTTGAACTATGCCCTTAACTTCGAATGGACCTTCCCAACTTGGTTCCAATGTGTCTACATGCTTCTGCACTTGATGCAAGAAAAGGAAGGTAGGGAGGAACTCCCTGAAGTCCTTTGGTCATACCGAACTACTCCACATGAGTCGACGAACGAAACAACCTTTTCCATGGCCTTTGGTTCCGAGACCGTGGTGCCGGTAGAGATTTACATGTCTACAGAAAAGGATAAGTACTATGAGCAGGCAAGGAACGAGATCGAGCTGCTTCTAAACCTCGATCTCCTTGATGACGAAAGAGAATCGGTCCAACTCTGCCTAACGGAGTATCAAAACCGTATGGCCAGACAGTACAATGCCAGAGTCTAACCTCGGAGTTTCCAGGTCGGGCATCTAGTCCCACATGATGACCTTGTTAATAGCCTCCACCTATCCATTGGCTTTAAGGTGAGCAGGGGACGAGTTGAGATGACTGATTCCAAGCTTCTTGCAAAAATCCTTGAACTTTGCATTATCAAATTGTTTTTCATTGTCTGTCACAATGGTGTTCGGAATACCAAAGCAGCAGACAATGTTAGCCTAAATGAACGACGTGACCTTGGCTTTTGTAATGGTAAATAGCGCCTCGGCCTCAGCCCATTTGGTGAAATAATCTACGGCGACGACAACGTATTTAGTCTGTCCCTTGCCCAAAGGGAATGGTCCGATCAAGTCTACTCCCCTCTAGGCAAATGGCCAAGGGGCGGAGATCAGAGTAAGTAACTCGGGAGGCTGGTGAATAATGTTCACGAAATGCTGGCAATTGTCACACGTCTTCACAAACTCCTTCGCATCTCGGTCTATTGTAGGCCAATAGTAATCTTGATGGACTACCTTGGTCGATAACGACCTGGCCCCCGAATGGTTGCCGCATATGCCTTCGTGTATTTCCCTTAAAACATAATAGCCCTCTTCTTCCAAAGTGCACTTGAAAAGAGGCAGGGAGAATCCGTGTCGATACATGACTCCATCTTGGAACAGGTACCGAACTGCCTTTCATGACATTTTCTTTGCTTCATTTGAGTCCTACATTGCCCATCAAGAATTCCTTGATTGGATCCATCCATGATAGGGGTTGGGAATAAACTTCCATCACGTCTGGCTCCAGGATGGAATCACGTCTAGCTCCAGGATGGAAGGAGGGTCTAATATCTCCATTGGGACCGATCTCGCGAGGTCAGTCTCATAGGCGGATGCCAATTTGGCCAAGGCATCTGCGTTTGAATTCTTGGATCTCGGAATTTGGTTAATCTCGTAAGCCCGAAACTAAGCAAGGTGCGACCTGACCTTGCTCAGGTACTTCTCCATCCAAGAATCCTTTGTCTGGTACTCCTCTTTAATTTGGTTCAGAATCAGCTGAGTCGCTGAAAATTTGGATGTGGCTGGCTTCTAGCCCATTAGCCATGTGCAATCCAACCAAAAAGGCTTTGTACTCGGCCTCGTTATTTGAGGTACGGAAGTTGAAGTGTAGAGCATACTCGTAGCGCATGCCATCTGGTGCGAGTAGGAGCACACCTACACCACATCCCCTTTCATTGGAGGACCCGTCAATATACATGGTCCATGGCAGGTCAAACTCGGAAGTCTTAGGTAGTGGTGGTGTGAGCTCGCTATAAAGTCGGCTATAGCTTGCCTCTTCATAGCTGTTCGTGGTTCGAACTGAATATCATATTCATTCAACTCCACTGGCCACTTTATTAATCTGTCAGATGTCTCTGGCTTGTGAAAGACTTGCTTCAAGGGTAGGTTCGTGAGCACGGTCATGGTATGTGCTTGGAAGTAGGGCTTAAGTCTTCGTGCCGAAGTGACCAACCGCGAGGGCCAACTTCTCCATTTGGGGATATCTGGTCTCAACCTCGGTGATGACCTTACTTCTGTAGTAAACTGGACTCTGGTGCACTTCCTCTTGCTTAATTAAGGTCAAGCTGACGGCATTGTCAGACACGACTATCGTCAGCTTGGCCAAGTACAAGTGTAACTTGTCTCCTAGCAAAGGTTTTGCCAGAAGCGGTGTCGAGCAGAGGTAGTTTTTGAGCTGTTCAAAGGCTTCCTCGCACTCGGATGACCATTTGAACGACCCTTTCTTTCTTAATATTTTGAGAAATGGGAGGCATTTGTCGGTAGACCTGGACACAAATTTGTTTAAAACAACAATTCTCTCATTCAACCATTGCAGCTGTTTGAGAGTCTTTAGTGCTTACATCTCGAGCACGATCTTAATTTTTCTGGGTTGGTATCTATTCCTCGGTTGTTCACCATAAATCCAAGGAACTTCCCAGACGAGACTCCGAAGGCACACTTGGCCGGATTGAGTTTCATCCGGTACTTATGAAAAACCTCAAAGGGTTCAGTCAGGTCGGCAAGGTGTGACCTAGATTGCTTGCTCTTGACAAGCATGTCGTCCACATATATCTCCATGTTACATCCGATCTGATTAGTAAAAATTTTATTCACCATCCTTTGATAGGTTGCACCTGCATTCTTTAGACCAAATGACATGACTTTGTAGCAATACAGACCCTGATCAGTTATGAAGGAAGTGTGGACATGGTCGAGCTTGTGCATTTTTATTTGGTTGTATCTGAAGTAAGCATCCATAAAGGTGAGCAGCTCGTGCCCGACCGTAGCGTCTACGAGCTGGTCGATCCTCGATAGTGGGAAGCAATCTTTTGGGCACGCCTTATTAAGATTAGTGAAGTCTATATACATTCTCCACTTTCTGCTAGATTTTTTGACTAGAACAATATTAGAGAGCCACTCGGGATACAAAATTTCTTTTATGTATTCAGCTTTGAGCAATTTGTTTATTTCCTCAACAATTACATCACTCCTCTCTTTATTTACAGGTCATCTTTTTTGCTTAACAGGTCGGAATGATGGGTCAATGTTGAGGCGATGCACCATTATCTTCGGATCAATGCCAGACATGTCTTTGTGAGACCATGCGAACATGTCAGAGTTGGATCTAAGGAAGGAGATAAGTTCTTCCCTATCAGCGGCTCCYAGCATGGTACCTATGTTCACTTGCTTCTCTAGGCAGAGTAAGGGGACAAGCTCCAGCTCCTCAATGGGTGTAACAACTTCACGCTGGTTGCTCTTGAGTTGCTCGTCCTCAGAAGGTAGGACGATCTACTTAGGCAGGGTTGCCTCATCTTCTAAGGCACAAATTGTCGATCCTTTGAGTGCTGAAGCATAACAGTCCCTGGAAGTCTTCTTTTCACATCAAACTATTCCAACTCGATTCAGGGTAGAATACTTCACGACTTGATGAATGGTCGATGGGATGGCCCTAAGTGAGTGGATGATTGGTCGTTCGAAGATGGCGTTGTAAGTTGATCTGCCATCTATCACCACAAACTCGGTCATCTGGGTAACTTGAGTGTCCCCCTGGCCAATTGTGGTAGGGAGGTCGACACATCATTCGACGGTCACTGATTCCCCTGCAAATCCAAATAAAGGTGTTGGACTTCTCCTGAGTTATGCCCCGGTCCACGCCAAAGCTATGTAAGTGGTGAGAGATAGGATATTGGGTGAGGCGCCACCATCTACCAGCACTGTCCTAACCTGCACGTGGTCGATCAGAGGGGAGATCACCAGGACGTCATTATGGGACAGATGGACCCCTTCCAAGTCAGAGTCAGAGAAGGATATGGGGCAGGTCGGTTTCTGCTCTTGAATGGCGCAAACTTTGAGCCTAGCTTCTCTGGAAAGCTCCTTCCTTTTGTTTCTAGACTGGCCTCCACTCGGGCCTCTCTGAAAATGGTGTTGATAACCGCAGGTCGATCATCTTTCCGAAGTGGCGTCCTTGAACGCTTCCTCTCATCTTTCTTTTCTGTCGAGCTCGATCTCGGCTTACCTACATATTTCTTGAAATAGCAATCTTGAATCAAGTCTTCAATCTGGCGCTTCAACTCCCCGCAACTTGAGGTATCATGGCCGTGGTCGTGGTGGAAACGGCAATACCTGTCTTTGTTGTGCTTTTCAGAGTCTCCTCTAAGTTTCTTAGGGCGCTTGAGGAGCTTCTCCATCCCCGTCTCTTTGATATTAGTAAAGATCTCAGAAATGGGGATGGTTCTTGGAGTGTATCATTCGTAAGGTCTTCTTCGTCTAGAACCCGAATCTGACCTTCTGTAATCAAATCGGCCCTGGGAGGGTTGAGATGATGATCCATTGTCCTTAGACTTGGAATCAGACTTCCTTTTGTCCTGATTGTTTGATTTCTTCTGGTCAGACTTTTTTTCTACCCGACCTGTTTTTGTTCTGAGCAGTTCTTGCCCATCAATCACCTTTTTGGTCTTTTGCAAGACTCAGCAAAAGTGGACAGTGCTTCTTCTCCCAGTTTGACCGTCAATGTCTAATCGGCCAGACCGATGAGGAAGTAGCACATGACAGAATCATCTGAGCAGTGCACGACCTTGAGCTGCTCTTCCTGGAATCTGGTCACGTACTCTCGAAGTGTCTCGCCCTCCTTCTATCGAATGATGGCGAGATGGATGGCTGTCTTCCTGTCGTAGAGTCGAGAAGAGAATTGACTTATGAATTCCTTTCTCAGCTGACTGTAGGTCCATATCGACCTGGCCGGCAGCTTTCTGTACCAGAGTCGAGCACTTCCTATCAAGGTGATCTGAAATGCTTGACACTTGATGGCGTCAGTTGCTGCCTGAAAGTCCATGAAGCCTTTGAAGACCTCCACATAGTGCTCTGGATCTTTAAGCCCATCATCGGGCTTCATAGCGGGCGTTTTGAACTTAGGAGGAATGGGCGCCTCCAGAATGTCCAAGGTGAATGGCGATTCGCCCATCTCGCCATCATCGAACGAGTTCTCTTTCTTCTCGCACTTAGCCTTCAGAGCTTCAACTTGTGCGTCAAATTTGTTCTTCATCAGGTCGAACTCTTCCCTTGTGATCACCCCTTCGTCTGTTAAAGGGTTGTAACGGGATTGGGCTTTGAAGTTCGAGTTCTTCCATGAACAAGAAGGAGAAACATTTGTGCCTAGTAAAGCAGAGTTTTTCTTCTTTTTGTCAGCGAGGATCTTTCTCAAATTGTCCTTCTGACGGCTGTAATCTACCCCTCCATTATCGGCAACGCGCACGTCGTCATCAGGGTGGAGAAGTGGATCTTGGTCATCATCGTCATATTGTAGGTCATCCGCTCCGCCCTGGGTCTTCGATTGGGACCCAGTTTGGTTCGCCCGCATCATTTCGTTGTAGGTCTCTTCCATGGTGCGCACTCGGTTGCGCATATCGTCAAGCTCCTGCTGGAGTATGGTGAGAATATCAGGATCCGCAACTGGTACGATCCTCCGAGTAGTGGTTCTTTTAGACACCCCACCTCGACCTTGGTGGGTCTTGGCGAGCTTCGGATGAGTAGGAGGCAAGATCAGATTCGCATTGCTGGCCGACCTCCTAGGCAGATCAACCTCCTAACCTTCTCGGACATGATCTTCCACCACCTTGGACCTTACTCTGGAGGCCATTATTACCATTTAGACCTCGTCGGTCTGCTGAGTTAATAGAAGTAATTGGTTGAACCATCTTGGTTTAGTTCGTGCTTGGAATGACTTAAGTTGTAGCTTTCCCACAGACGGCGCCGAATGTTTATGCGAAGAAATGCACAACGTCGAACCTTGGTCAAGATCAAACTTGGTCCTAGCCCCGACTTGGAACATAACGGGAAGACCTGCAAAAGAGGGCAAAATCTCTGACGCTCAAGTCAGTAAGTAGCTCGGACCCAATATTAAGTTCGAGGAGAAATTTCATACCTGGTGGTGAAATGAGACCTTCTATTTATAGGTTTAGACTCTGACAGGGGTTGCGACAGACAGTTACCTTGATCTGAGTTGAGGTCAAACCTGTCGGGTTGAGCAGATCAAACCTGAATAGTTTATCCTTGATATTGGCGATTTTGATAAAAGAAATAATGCTAACTGTTCCGCTTCGGATGGTTTCGAGGTGGAAATGCCTGGAAACTCTCATGGGGATATTCCCTTCGACGAACCACTATACTTCACGTAGCACTCTGGTTTTCTTCCCCAAACACATTTTATTATTCAAGAATAATAAAGTTAGGCTTTTATTTATGTTTTGAAAAAATAGTAAACGAGAACAAGTAAATAAGAAACGTTGTTTTGTTGTTTCTAAAACTTCTACACAATTTTGGAAACATTTATTTAAAATTAAAAATAAGAAACATAAATAGTTACGAAATGCTTATGTTTCTAAAAAATTGCAAAAACTAGAAACAAGGAATGTAACGTTATCAAATGAGCCTATGCAAGCCAAATTCAAATATGATTTTATTGGTTAAAGTATTTAGTAATCTACCTTATGGTAAAAAAATTTGAATTATTGATCCTACTTTTATGTGTTGTTATTTTGCAACTCAAATATTTATATCGACCATGTAAATAACTATTGAATGAGAAATTTTAGTTAATTATTAAATGTCACGATCACAAATTTAAAATTATATCTATGATCAATCACAAATTTACACGTGTCATAAATTAATTTTAAAATTGACAAATCAAATTATGTCACGTGTCTTTCTTATGGCTGTCCGATGACATCGACAAATTGGATCAACCCTAAGAAGTTTGGGCTCGAACCCATTTAAGCCCATATAAGACCCATTAGCACTCTATAAATTGAGGCGTCACCTCCCATTTGTAGGGGCACATTCTAAAAGACTAAGAATAATTGAAGATTCAAAGCCATCAAAACATTTGGAATTGTCTACATGATCATTTAGAGTAAGCGAAACATTCAAACTCAACAAGATTTGAAGACTCAAATAATCGTAGACTTGAAGATTACGACACTTCAAAAATACTGAATCTTCTCTTCACCAAGGCAACATAAGAACTCTTCTCAAACGACAATACTTGAAGACTTCATCAAGCTGCGGACTTCAACAAGTCGAAGAACTTCACAAACTATAAGTCAAAGAACTTCACACAAACTACCGGCTGTATAGTTGAAGAACTCCAACAAACCGAAAAACTTCACAAGCTACAAGTTGAAGAACTTCATCAAGCATCAAAAGATTATACATTAGAGATGGTAACACTGCACACATGAATATAAATACAAATTCATAAATTTGAGTTTCTTTTCTTTGAATTTCTTATCGAAGAATAACCTTTTTAAAAAACAAACAATAGCAAAATAAAGCCAATAAATCGTGTTATTATATGGGTAAAAATTTCAAAAATAATTTAGTTAAAAAAAAAAGTAATGTAACTTTCACTGTAATAACCTCTGTGAAAGGATATCCAAATTAGAAACGATTTAAGGTGCCACGTACTACTGGTTTTACACAATTTATCTTTTTTTACTTATTTCCTTTAGCAATGTTTTACATAGAATGAATATTACTCTCCACTGACTCGAACAGTTTTGCATCTTGGCAAAGTAGTCAGCAATATGTCCAGTCTCCTCTACCACTAGCTTTCGAATCTTCATTTTGTCAATCTTATATCTTTTTCTTTTTCCTTCTAAAAGTCGACATATTTATTGGATTTGAATTGTGAATTAATTCTATGATTTAGTTTAGGCTGCACTGGTTGGGCACACTGCTGCCCACTAAACCAAGATGAAATATTGTAAGTTAAGTAATAATAATATATATAATACAAGATTGATTTCGGTTGAATACGCTTTTGTGAGGTAAATCGTGTGAGTACTACATGACAAGAATGAGTTACGTGTAGCATAAGTCGCGTGTGATTTATCCTTAAGTCACGTGCTAGAGATGCGATTTATGGTGAAAACACGTCTACCACGTGTGATTTATCTCAAATTGTGGCGAATATACCTAATTTATCTACTCTAGCTTTGAAATTATTTTTAAAAATAACTTATTTCTGTGATCTTTTTAAATAAATTATTTCTTAAAAAGTCTATTATTATACTCTACATTTATCTCATCATCAAGTTAAAAAATAATTAGTTAACAAAATTTGTCAATTTATAAAATAATTATTAGTCAAATAACAACTATTTATTGTTTTCACTATATACAAGATTATTTATGAATAATTATTTAATTATATGCGATGCATAATTTAAATTTCTAGGTAGTTATAAATTAGGTGGTTAAATTACGGGTATTTACGGGTTGGGTTGGGTCGAGTTCAGGGGTTTTTTTGGACCAACCCGAAAATTCGGATTGGACAGGTAGGAGAACCGATAAAACCGACTATACTAGCTAACTCAACCCAACCCAACCCTATATTTTTCGGGTTGGGTCGAGTTGGATCCTCGGTTTACTTTACTTTCTATTTTCCTTTTCAAACCAGGGTTGGGATGGGATGAGTGGCGGATGGTTGTAGACAGAAGGGAATATCGGCAGCGGCAGCGAGAGGCGAACGGCGGCAAGAACGGCAGCGAGAGGCGAACGGCGGTACGAATGACTGCGAATATAGGTGAACGAAAGCAAACGGCGATGAACATAAGCGAACTGTGACAAACAAAGGCAAATAGAGGCGAACGGCGACGAACGAAGGGGAACAACAGCGAACAAATGAGAAAGGCGGGGAACGATGGTGAATGGCGGCGAACGACTGCTTAAGATAGTGAGATTGAGAGAGATGGAATGAGATTGAGAGAGATTGTGATGAGATCGATAGAGTAGAGAGATGAGAGGGAGATTGAGAGAGGTGTGATGTGATTGAGAATGTTAGAAAAATGAGAGGCGGCTACAAACCCTAAACCTAAAAACATAAGATATATATATATCGGTTCGGGTTAAACCGATTTTTTCCCTCTTAACTCGAGACCGAACCGAACCGAACCAATCGGTTCTTTAAAATTAGAACCCAACCGGAACCGAGCATATACTTAACCCAACCCAACCCTCACGGTTCAAGTTGGGTTCTTCGGGTTACCGGGTTTTTTGAAGACCCCTAGATTAAATCATGGGATTAGTACATAATTACTAGCCTATTTTATAATTCAAATTACACAATCAGCTTAACTTAACAATTTACATCATTGTCTAACTCTTGACACATTATAGGTAGAATCCATTAGAAAAATAATTACTCATAGGTCATTTCTAATATATGTTAAATAAAGATAAAAAATCAAATTAAATATGAAATAAATTTAGAATTTGGAAGTTTCCTAATTTTTGTTTTGAGATCCCTAAAATATCATGTTTCATGAAATCCATAATTTTTGTTTTGAAATCCTTGAAATCTCTAACATTTCTAATTTGAAAACTAAAATCCCTCGAACACCACCACACCCACATAGAAGACTACAGTTTTTCATTGATTTTTTTTTTCCAAATCATAAAAATCGTGTTAGGGAGTTGATTAGATTTTGAATATATGACACAATAATATATAAAACACCTAATATTCGAGAATATATAACTCTCCACGTAAAATATTTAAGTATATACCACTAAAAGTTATACATTAGATAATATTTTGAAGTAGTATATGTTTATCATACTGTAAATTATGAGATGAAAATATATTATATAATGGTAGTTGGAATATATTCTTTTAACATAATAGTATATAACAATTAAAAGTATATATTATATAACTATTTAGAAGATATATGTTTATCCTACTATTGAAAAAAAAAATATATGAAAAAGAAAAGTAAAAAAAACGGTGAGAGAGAAATTTTTAAAATTTTAATTACAAAAGGATGAATTTATATTAACTGTGATACGAGAAAAATATGGGATTTTTTAGATTACTTGAAAGATTTGAAATCCAAATATGGAGAAACATGATAAAAATAAAATCTAATCATTTAAATAAAAAATAAATTTATTCAAATAAAACCGTAATAATAGAAAGTAATCTTGAAATTAATGAAAATATAAATAAAAATTTAAAATATGAGAATCTGAATACGGAAAAATTTGAAAACTTAAGTTATTTATAAAATATAGTTTTTAAAATGAGCCATTAAAAGAGGATTTACTCCTGAGTTTAAGGGTTCAAGTTTGTGAAGGGAAAAAAATGTAAAAATAAATTTTGGATGATTGAAAATGAGCTAAAATAAATAGATAGTGGTGGGTATAGTCAGGGAGCCAGCTGTCTCCTAAAGTTGGGGCATATGATATAATATTATCTATTTATTATTCTAATCAAATATTATATATTTATTTATTTATTTTTGGACTGCAGCATTATTTAATCATTGAAGTTGAAGGGTAAGGTAGAGGCATCCCAGCTGTACTGATCCGTTAAATTCGTTTATGCTTCTGTTATGTTTTCTTCGATTTTAACTTATTGAACTATATATTGATATTTAAATTTTTCCTGTTGGGTGGACTAAAATTGTAATTATTTTTATCATATAGGTTAGATTTTTCATAAATAATCAATAATTTATTAGAGTCGTCAACATAAATATATAGGTTAGTAGTTAAGATATCTTACTCTTTCTTCATAAATAAGAGGTTCATAACAATCCACTCTCCAATTAAATTAATTCGGGAGAGGCTAAGCCAGTCCTAGACTAACTAGTGAAACTAAGGTACAATAGTGGGATTAAGTGATCTAAACGAGATACCTACGAGTGGCCTTTAATCAACACGGAGTCCAAGGTGGTCCATGAAATCAAGCGAGGTGACCACTTGGGTGTCGCTAACTTACAATAACTTACCTACACCGTATCATCCTACCTTGCATGACGGACCACTCTCAATGCACAATTGAACGACTTGTAATGTAATGGTGGCATATTTTGATTTTGTCGAATTTATGCAAATGGGCACAAAGAAGGAAAGAAGTATATGTATTAAAATGTATTTTAGGGACACCACATTAAAATTTTATACTTGATTGATTTGATGCACATATTACTTCGTCTCACGTTGTGCATATGAAATCACTGAATATCTAACAATCCATTTGAATATAACAGAACGAATAAGACACAAATTACCTTCACTGCACTTAAAAATAAGAAAAATCTTGATTTGAGGGAGGGAGAAAAGGGTAAAAGCAGAAGGGTGTAAGATATCCGGATCAAGAGGCGAGTGGGCATTTGAGCATTGCAGTTGAAACGGTCGCCCACACAGCAAAATCCATTATCAGTTTGAAGAGTTTTAACGAATGAAAAAGAGAGTTTTAGAGAGAATAAAAAATGAGAGAGAGAAGAGAAAGAGAGGGCGAATGAAAGCGACAGCACAAGTATCGATATAGAAATGAAATGGAAAAAGGGGTTTGGTGATTGGTGGAGAAGAAAAAGAAAACAAAACAAATGACGTTTCTTTTTAGTTTTTCTAATCCTTTCCCAACGCACGCATTTCTGCTCTCTCCTCCCCTCCCTCTGCTTCTGCTTTCTCTCTCGGAGTCTGACCACCAAATCATCTTAATTTACCCCATCACTTTCTTCTCCATTCGTCTCACAGCCCAGTAATCGCCAACCCCATGCTTCCATCCTTCTCTTCCGCTGCTTTTCGATCGGTACGGTACCCCCCTCTCTCTATTTCTGTGTTTTTTGCACAAATATTTTGTGGGCAATTCTTTTCCAGGCATTTTCTCTTGCCTAATTGCATTTTCTGGACGACCATGGAGAGTTGGAGAATGGCAAACTAGTTTCTAAACTTGGTTTCTTCCGTTCTGTAAAGGGTCTGGAGAACAAACTATGTTCCCAATAGAACGATTTGGAAGATTAGCTGTGAATGCTGAAACATTGGTCTTATTACCACTGGGATCTTGTGAAGTCTGGCATTTGGAAGTTGTTTGATGACTTCAGAACGCACCCAATTCTCTGTTCTTGTAGTCTCACAATATTATAGGAGAGTATTGCTAGGAAATCCAATTTATTCATAATTGTCGAATGCTTTTTTTTCTCACTTGTAGAAGGCTTGTGATAGGTTTACTTTATCTCCATCAAGTCGCCAGGTGTTCCAATGTATAAGTTTTTGATAGGAGGAATCTATCTTGGCATTTCTGGAGCTGAAGTTAACATTTTCTTTTAGATGGTTTGCAATGATGGCCAACGGTTTTGTGAGGGATTCTTTATGTTACGGCTAAAGGGTGTTCCAATGTGAGATTTCATCTGATTACGAGAGAAATGTTGGTGCAAGGAGATTTCAATATAGATTCAGTGCAAATGTATTCTGGTTCACTTAAAGAAGCATTGAAGCAAACCATGCTGAGCCAGGAGGTTATGTTTAGGAAGCAGGTATTGGGAGATGATATTTCATCCTCTATTACCATTTTCATCTTCAAGACTCAGTAACTTACTGAATTCATTATCTCTAATAAGGCTCTCAACTATAACTTGTTGCAACTATTCATCTCCTCATTTGTTCAGGTTCTTGAATTGCATCGGTTGTACGGTGTACAAAGGATACTGATGCAGGATTTCGACTTCGAGGAGTTTGACCGATGCAGTTTTAAGAAAGCTGGGATAAAACCAACTTTCATGCCATATCCAAATCCTGAAAGATATGATCCGTTGGTGAAAGAAACCAAAGCTTCCTCGATTCACATGGTAAATGAGTTTGCTTTCTTCTAGAAGTCTTGAGAATTGTTCCTACCCTGGAGGGCATAGTGCCATTGCTATATAACCTTGTGAAGTAAAGAACAGTTTGTAGATCAGATGAATGACTTAAACTTTGCTTTTAGCATTTCCAAACTTCAATTGTTCTAGCTTTAACGCGATATGCTTTCCTGATAGCTCGAAAAGCGGTCAGGTAAAACCTTCAAACTCCGGCACAGGCCTCTCGATTTGCAGCTGCCTGCTGATCAGTACGTTAGCCTCATTGGTAAGGGTTCTCAAATGTCCCTGATCTCAGTAATCAGTTAATGAAATTCAAAAAAGTAAGGTTTCTTGTTTTGGTGGTAATCTTTGAGAACCAGACTTGGAAGAGTTGGAACTTTCGCTCCATGTTGGAGTGGGGCATCGAAATGAGGAGAGTGTGGAAGAAATACTTTCGTACAAGAAGTCTCGTGTGCTCTCTGGAGAAGTTATTGATTTGGAAGATTCAATTGATGGGGATGCAGAAAATGAAAATGTGTCTTCTTTAGATCTAAATGCTCCAACAATTCAATGCACAAGCAATGGTTAGTCTCATGATTCTTCTTATTGATATCCTGTATCCAATAACCTTACAAATTAACTTTTCCGCTTGCTTTCTGATGATCTTATTTCCATCTAGCATTTCTGAAGTGATCTCTTTTTTTGCAGAGATTGATAACGGCCATGGTCATGTCTCATGTGAGAATCTCTCTATCAAGAACGAACAGTTTGGGTCCTATGAAGAAGGATACCTGGACCTTAATGAAGCTCAGAATGATAATTCATCTTGTCACTCGAATGATCCCATTATGGCTCGTTATTCAAGCTCAAACTCGTGGGCTGGATTCAAGGGAGCAGTCTGCAAGGTAAAACAAGCCAATTGCTCCTCCCCAATTTGGGTCAAAGAGAAGAATAACTGTTCAACTGAGTCCTCCACACTCGAACAGGATGCAAATCTAGATGTGATGGATTGTGGTAGCAGAAACAAGAGAATTGAAACTCAAACTACAGGGTCAAAATATAAGGGAACAAATGCTGGTGAAATGTGTAATACTACTCAATCTGATGAAGCTCCAATGGGGTCAATAGTAAACTTCTGTAAAGACTCAAGTGATTCTCGTGATGATGGAAGTAAAAAATCCATGGCAGTAATTGAGGTTCCTTCGAACATGCATGCAAGGCTTCAAAAGAGTGAAGTCTGCTCTGACGGCTGTGACAGCATATTGACCTGTATTGCCGAAAACGTCTCTTGTGGGGCAAAAAAGGTGCAAAATTTGAGGCTTCCCACGTCTAACCAGAGTAATGAAGCTCAAAAGGGGATGCATACTACAGAAACATCCTTTTCCGCCGAGCAAGATCACAAGTCCTCTGGTAGCATTGAATCAGAACATGATGAAGAATCTTCTGAGATACAAATTTTACTTCAAAGTGCAGCTGAATCACTTGTTTGTATGTCTTTGGCTGATCCAGCCTTTGTTAGTGACATGGGAAAGGGTCAGGTGGATCAGCAACAGCACTCTTCTGATTCTTTTGAGATACTAGTTCTAAGCCAAACAGAAAACAATGAAGAAGACGAGTTCTCTGCATCGTCCCGGCCGTTAACTGACAAAGAGAGTACGAATTCGGGCTTCAAATTGAGGAGGGGAAGAAGATTGAAAGATTTCCAGAGAGAGATACTTCCTGGTCTATCCTGTCTCTCAAGACATGAGATTTGTGAAGATATTAACATTCTGGAGGCTGTCTTACGGTCCAGAGAATACCAAAAAATCAGAGGTAAAATGCAAGATGGACACAAATGGTGTGCTCCTACCAAAAGCAAACGGTCCAGGCTCAATAAGGCGAGGCGGAGAATCATTTTGTGAAGGTTCTTTCAAAGCTATGCTTTTGACAATGACAATTGATGCTGCTCTGTTGCAGGCTGTAGATATTGTAGCTATGTATTTCTTGATTGCTGTTATTTGTTTGTCTGCTATTTTAAGAAGTTAGTTTCACTTATTCAGTTACATGTGTATGTATACTTGATATTCGAAAATAATCAAGTTAAGCACGTTATAAAATACGAAAATGTAAATAATGTGCTTTAACTTTATTACTTCCGAATGTCAAATATATATACACGTGTAATCGAATGAACGAAATTAACTTTTTGAAATAACAGACTAGCGAATAAGGGTGATCGAGAAATACATTACTCAGAATAGATTACCTAAAATAACTCTAGACAAATTGTCTAAGTGTTGTAGCTAAATGAAGATTCAATTATTTTGACCATTTTAGTTGATGAAACAACTCTGGAATGGAATGCAATGTCTCATTGATAAATTGGTTGCAACATTGTTTCTTATCGTGCTGCCTGACTAAAATCGTTACAAGAATTTGATAATCAAGATGACGGTATATATCTTAAAGTGAGTTTAAGGTGACTTTTGAAAGTAAAACGTGGATACTGTAACGGAAAATGCTAATTAAGCACTTAAAAGGACCGTTGATTTGTCCCAAATGCTTCATTTGCAGCAGTAGGAGGGGAAATGAATACTGCCCTTAGATCACGAGGTAACAAATAACTTTCAAGTCTCTAAGCCTTGGGCTCCCGGTCCCAAATGCCCAAAAATCTCAAGGGAGTTAGCAAATAGCAATCGATAACAAAAGAAATGTAGTTCAAGATTGAGAGATTCGAACCTCTAACCTTCAACGATGTAAGTAAATTGTATAGAAATTTTAACGCAATTTAAAATTGTTTTTAACTCTGTTTATTAACTTTGGACTCATCTAATAACAAAATTTCTTGGTTAAAATATAGAAGAAAAAACGAGCTTTTCACGGTGCGTCTTAATTTAATAATAATTTCCTTGTCCAAGCATTCTTGGTTATTGAACTATGCCAAATCTTTATATTTATGGATAAATTTAATCAGCTTTAAAATAATAACATAAGGTCATGAGCCTATGATTTTAAGTTAAAGGGAGTTGCCCCAATGTTGAGTGATGATTAGACATTGTAACATAGGATGCTCTTTGAATTTGATGAGACAAGTGTTGGCCAATCAAACGGGACTTGACTTTGATTGATTTTTTTTTAGTTGTGAGATTAGGGTCAATTTGTTCTTTAAATAATGCATTTGGTTGCATATTACACTTGGAAATTTTTCTAAAATATTCTTTGAATCTATGAAACATGAGTTCGAGATGACTTTGAGAGCATTTCTTCTACGACCACTTTGAAAGAATGATTTATACCTTTTCTTAGAAGAGTTTTAGCATAATTTTCAAAATTACTCAACGAAATTTTTTAGAAACTCATCCTAAGTACGTGTGGTAGAAAAATTCGTGAAACATAAATCGAACTTGTACGTATTTGAAAAACTTGTAAAATATTTTAATTAAAATAATCCTTATTCAAAATAGTTCTTACTAAAACACAAACACAATTCAGATGAGGGTGTGAAATTTGATAATATGATAGTTGAAAAATAAAAAATGAAAACGTCGTCAATAAGAAAATCGAAAAACATTGAGTGGGAGGAAGCACTTTGAATATGTATTCAAGCAAAGAATCATGGCTCCATAGATATAAGAGGAAGATTGAGTTTCTTTTGAATGATCCATATTCAATCTCCCATCATTTAAGTTGAAAACTTTTTTTTTTTCTTTTTTCCTTCCTTGAGAAACTTAAAAGGGAAAACAGCAGTATGACCCACTAGAAATTTTCATGGAAAGCCCATTTTTGTTTATAGGACACTTCATTTCCCTTTTGCCCCCACAATATCATTAAGCACTCAACCATTATATGTGGATAATAGAGCTTCATTTGAGCCTATTTTCTTTTCCAAATTCATAAGATAATGTAAAAAGATCCATTAAAAAAACTTAAAATAAGTGAATATTTCTTTTGTAGAAAAAGACATAAAAATGGACTAAAATCATATCAAATTCAATTTCTCGTCCAAAAACGAACGTTAGAGAGAGAGTCTTGTAAGACCTCCCATTTTTATATCATTCAATAGTGTCAATTGTCATCTCCGATATTAAACAGACCCGAATTTTTTTTGTCTCGCTTCTAAGGTATGTTGTGTTTTTTATTTTATTTATCTTTTTTAGTTACATAACCTTTTTTTTGTTATTATATCTAGAGCAATTTTATTGACAGGTCTCTTTGTTTCATTTATAATTAGATTCGTTGTAATATCGCCTAATTAAAAAAGTTATTTTCATGGGTAGGACACGTAACTTATGCTTATTACCTATATACCCTACTAGGCTCAATTACTTCCACTTGCAGCCCGCAAGAGGGACCACTGTCCACATTTGTTTTTCAAAATATTCTTTTTTATTTATTTGGCTTTTGCTTCCCTCTATTTTGCTATTTTTTTCCTTATTAATTTTTTTTTTTCAAATAAGATGTCTTGTTTCTTACTATTTTATTAGTTTTTCATCTTGATCTCTCAATTATCCTACACCATTTAACAAAAAATAAAACATTAATTTATAAATTTGAGAAAAAACGACATACTTCAAATTAATTTTAAATTTTAAATTTAAGAGAGTCCATTTTGAACATTTAATTCATATGGCTTTTAAAATCAATAATAATTCTTGAGACAAAAAAAAAATCATGCTAATTTATAAATGAATGAATATACACATATCTACGATTTATTTCTTTTATGTCGTTTGTTTATTGAAGGTAGTTGGTCTGGTTTTAAATATACACTTACCAGCTTCAACTTATTTTTCCATAAAATCCGTGCAACCCGAATTTCATTTTTGTACTTTCACTAGAAACATAGCTTGGAAAAGTAAAATTAAAGAAAATAAATAAACAAAAAAGAGGACAACTGCAGCAATAGACAAAATTAATAACACGTCCTATAAAATATTGCAATAATTGTTAATTGATTTTTTTTGAAATAATGAAATAATTTTTAAACAAATATACCCTGGTAACCAAAATTAGTTATACATGCATAAGTTTAGTGATTTAGGATTTTTGACAAATAGCAAAAACAACAGTCTTGAGAATTAACTATATCTAAAATGAATAAAATTAGAATAATTAATTTGAAACTAATTGAAAGTTGATAATCAAAATTTGAAAGCAGAATTAAGAAAAAAATTGTTATAAATGTATTGGGATAGATTTTGAAATTTATCGCTCTAAGAGGGTAAATATGATTATTACTGGATAAATTGAAAAATTTAAGTCTTACCTTTGACTTAATTTAAAAAGTTAGGGTTTAGGAGCATCCTCATCTTCTTTACTTCATGTGCCTCCCACGAAGTATTTGAATATGTGTCTAGCATCAACCTCATGGGTTGTATAATGCATGATAATTATTAGTAAATATACGCATATACAACCAAATTGAAGAATCAATAAAAAAAAATGTATGGTAATGATCAAGTTCAAGAAATTACTCATACATTCATGCATGATAACGTTTGGTAAATATACACATATACAGCAAAATTACTACAGTATCAATAAATATATATACATTACTGGATTTTTCTCAACTTTGATGCGAACGACGAAATGAGTTCCTTGCGTTTACGGTGAGATGTGGTGTGTACTAATGTCTCACTCTCATTCATGGTGTCAATGGTATGTACAACAATGTTATCTACTGTAAACTGCACTTGTGTCGCACTCTCATAGCTACGGTAAATGTTGATATTTACATTCGTTCGGAATGATGTCCCACTCCAACCTATGGAGTTGATATGAGTATCGACAGTATCAACGACAATACAATACTCTCTCCCCAACTCATTCGACAGCACAGTTAAAATCCATGTGACATCTCTATCTTCAGCTAGTCTAATAATAAGAAATTAGTGACTATCATTCTTGACCAATGATATGGATGCAACTTTTTTAAATGAATGTTCTTCCTAATGCCTTCAATGAGGTGGGATAACGTAGAGTTCTTCCAGACTAACATCTGAGAGATGTTGAAATTGTTGTACATATTTTTTTCATCCCACGTACCAACATATAGAATCGAGATTGATACACAATCTATTGTTGCAAAGAGAGAAGAGGAAGAAGAAGAGTAGAACAATAGTAGAAGGATGAGGTGAGAGACCGTAGAACAATGACAAATCGTTTAAATTAACTGAAATTCAAAACAAAATAATTAAAATAATTAACTTAAAATCCTTTGAACGTAASAAACCCAATTTAAATTAAAAACCAAGTTTTTAAGTGGTTAAATATGAAAAACTCTAAAAAAAAAACATGGAAAGGATATGTGTGGAAATCACTATATTGTCTAAAATTTCTAAAATATCCTTTAGTTATTTTTACAAAATTTAAAATAAATGGACATTTTTTAAAATTGGTGATAAAATTTAAACATCCACTCCAAATTACGCATAATGGAGAAGTTGGGTTGAGAAGTTAATAAAGTTGGAAATGGGAATGAATGGAGAATGCCGACAGTTAGGAGAGTGTCGGGTGGGAGAAAGCAGTTATTCTCAAACAAAACACTCCAAATATGACACAAATTCTTTTCACTCTATCATTTGCCTTCAACCCTTTGGACACAAAATTTCACACCTTTCTTTTTAAAATCATTTACTAATTTACTCGTTATAAAAAATGTGATTCTTTTTTTTTTCCTAAATTTCTTCTAACGGGCCCGAGCGGGTAAGGTAGGCCGATCCAATAATTTTTTTTTCAAGAATTTAGAAATGAGATATTGCGTAATTCATTGTAGGACAGTGAACAAATGAGAGACAAATGCCTTCCTTTTGACTATTCTTAAATCGAAAAGATTGTAATTAACATTACCATGGTTTAACTAGTCAAAACGTGTCCATTCACACAAAACTAAATTAATTCATTTCGGTAGTAAAGATTGATTGTTCGATCTTCCACTCCAAAGTTATTGAACTTGAAGGGAATAAAAATCAAAATGCTACTTTCCTTTTTAAAAAGAGGGATATCTAGTCTTCGATCTTGTTGTACTAAAAAATATTAGAAATTTTAAATTTTAAAGTTTTCTCTCTCATTCAAAATTTGAAGACTATATATTATATAAAAATTTATAATGTACAATTTTGCGTCATACTACAAAAAAATAGCTCCAAGAAAGGATAATTTTTAGTTATTTTTATGTGATAAAATTTAAGTTGTTGCAGGAGAAAAATGAAGTGAAGGAACCAAATAGTAATTTTGATTTAATAAGATTTGGAAGAGATTCTTGAAACATAATAGCCAGATTAAAAAAAAACTTTTGGTGCTTAACACTGGGGCAGTTTGAAAAATAATAATTTAATCTCTAAATTTTAGTTTGTAATGATTTAGTCCATGTATCATTAGTCTTTGAAATTTAGTATGTAACAATTTAATCACTATAATTTAAAGTTTTTACGTAACAACTTAGTGATTTCTTCAAGGGAATCTGATTTCAATAGAATCGAATAGTGATTTCTTATGGGGACAGCTTTCAGACCTTCACGTATAGCCATCATTTTTAAATATCGAATGTCTCATCTCTCTCTAATTTATTTACGGCTTGCTTTAATTAACTCTCCTTTCTAATATAGTGATTTCCTTTTGAGACAACTTTCAACACACCTATTCTTCAAATGTTGGAAGAAATACATTTTGCTAATTAATACTAAAATATCCCTCTAAAGCTATATTAATATTATCATAATCTATTTGTCTCACCACATCTAAACAAAAAAAAAAAAATCCTTAAATATGGCTCATTAGAAACATTAATATAATTCAAAATATTGTGAATTTCAAAGCTTTTAGTGTAAAAATGTGAAAAGAAATAGAGAGGAAAAATCAATCAAAATCATCACAAGATCTCAATCAAATGATGACCTAATTAGCTAAATCTCTAGGGGTGATTATGGCAATTCTGATAAGCCATCTTTCATCCCAAATTTACTCAAATTGCACATAGGAAAAAAGTGCAAGCTTTTTGTGCCAGATCCCTTTCAACTGTTTTTTGGCCTTATAAAATTAATATTGCCAAACTTAATTATTTCCATTATTTGAGTATGAACCAACCATGGATTGCTCAAAAGCTAATCCCTTTTTAACTTTCTAAGCACTTTTAATTGCAAAATCTCCATTTTTTTTCTCAAAAGGTGGGTTTGCTTATGGTCTGGTTTGAAGCAAAAGCAAAATCCTACTCATAAAGAGAGCCAAAAAAGAGTTGTGGGGTGGTGTTGGATTGGCTAAATAGATTAAGAAAATTAATTATGATAATGTTTTAACACTAAAAAGAAAAAAAGAACATTGCCACTAGATATCCACCTACATTTCCCATAATTTGTTGTTCATATTCTCATTATGTTTGTTTTGATTTGTCCCTTTAATATCTGGAATTTTAAAAACTTCCATTTTAAATTAAGGGCTGCTTGATATAACACAAAATTAGCAATTTGTTTTTTTAGTATTACCAACATTGAGATGCCAAACTGAGCTTAGCTCATCGGTAATGTTGGCAACTGTCTCTGGTCAAGAGATCATGAATTTGAATCTCCCACTCTCATTTGTTGTACCAAAAAAATATGGAGATTAGGAAATTGAACCTCCAACCTCTCAAGAAGAAGTAATTAAGGTACCTAATTTTGAGCTAAGCTCATGTTGGCCCAATTAAAGCAATTTATTGAGATATCTATATATATGATTAAATTTACCCTAACCCATTCTTTTAAGCGTTTGTTTTCATTGGTAATTTAACATATTTAAAACGGTATTGAGATCATATGTTCAAATCTCTAAAAACGAAGGCCAAACCCAAATGAACAAGTCAATTATATTACTCACGATGATATACTTAATATCAAGTATATCAGTAATATAACTAATGCACCTAATTTATTTTATATTATATTTATCAATAATATACTTTATATTAGACATATTAGTAATAAAGGCAAAATTAGAATAACAAAAACAAAAAACAAAAATCTAAATGGAAATTGCAGCGGGTAACAAAAATCTTTTATGTATTTCAAAGAATGTCACCTGTTTTTAAAATTTTCAAATAAAAAATCAGAAGTATATTAGATACTCATATTAGAAGTATATCAGACACTCATATAATAGGTAGTATGTTAGATATATATAACGTACATGTTGCAAGTATATCAAACACTCATATCAGTAGTATATCAGATGTATATGACGTACATTTTGTAAGTATATCAGATACTCATATTAGTAGTATATCACATACATATATCAGTAGTCAGATATATTACAGATGTATCACAGATATATATCATTTAGATAAAGTTGTCATTTTAAAATTGCACTTCCGTTTTTTGTAAGTGCTATATTTGAAAAAACATAATGTGATTGCTATTTTACTAATTTTACTAAATCTAACATAAATTTTTTTTATCAAGTAATATTTTTGCTATCTATTAAAAATACCTTTAAATATATGATTCGGGTAAAGTCAAGAACCCTCCTCAAGGACAGGAAAATGCTAGCATTTATATATGTGTAAGTATTTTAGTTTAAGACAAGTCTTATCTGTCTCTTTTGTTGTTCGTTTTGTCCTTCTAAGATAATAATACTATAATTTCTTTTTTTGAAAGACTGTATATCTTGATCAAAAGTCTCTTTTGTTTAGGATAATATTTAATTTTAGAGTCACTGTCTTTTTCTTTATTATATTGATCAAGTCTTTGAGATAACTATCTAAACAACATGATTTTGAATAAGATGTAAAAATGTATAGAAATAATGGACATTAGCTAGATATGTAATGAAATTACCTATAGTGGGAGGTTTAAATATGAGTTTCACTTTTATTAACCTTTTATTTTTTCTTAATACTAGTATTAAACTTGATGAATGAAATTCTATATATTTTAATCATTAAAATTTTAAAATCTCTTATTTTTTAAAACTTCAACTGAAACTCCTTTTAAAAATATTGTTTATAATTTGATAAAACGTAATATACGTTATCATATCATATCATATCATATTTAGATCATCAATAGACCGGGAATAAATATAGACTTTAATAGAAGTCGAATGATTAAAGTTATATATGCAACTTTCAGACTTRGAATCAAAATAAAAAGTAATCAAAAGTTTATGGACATGGAAAATGATTTCATGATCTAAACAATCTCACCTCTAGAAGAGAAAAAATAATTTTTTTACCATTTCTTTCACGGGACAAGACCTTGAGACCAAAAAGAGATTTCATTCTCAAAATTATGAGAACACAACATTAACAATGAGCCTATTAACACAAAGACGAAACATAAACCTAAGTTATTGTCATAAACTTGAAAAGTTTTGTTTTTGAAAAGCTTTGTTAATAACTCTGAAAGATGTGAAAATTTTAAGATTGTATTTTTAGTAGCAAAATTTAATACACGTAATATGAAATATGGACCCTTAAAACTTATAAAACCAACATATTAAAGGGGAGATGATACATTTAGATGTTATAAGAGAATATTTCCAAATTGCACGTGGGGGATAAGAATTAGAAGTTTAGGTAGGTGGATGTTGCTATTAAATTTAATGTTAGGATTGCAATAATTTAAAATATATATATATAGTTTTTAGGTTAATGGGAAAAGGATGGAATTAGGCACATAAATAATACCATCCAGATTTGAAAATAACCTTTTTACCATAGGTTTAATTTAAATCTCATTTTAGTTGTACTAAAAAAAGATCTCATTTTAGTTTATTACTTAGTTTTGGTTTTTCATCGTTAAAATGGCTGTTTTAATCCATAGAAATTTTAAGTTCATTTTGGTTCCTAAATTTTTAAAATTATTCAATTTTGATCTCTAAACATTAAATTTTCATGTTTATATCATGTTGGTATTTAAAGTTTTCAAATGTCTATCTTAGTCTCGACTAATAAACTATTTTGGTCATTTTAATTATTTTGTTTGTTAAGAGACGAATATCATAGCTTTCAAGTATATATATTAACGTGGACCAAACACATTTGTGATCTTTCTTCTTGATGCGGTGTTGTTGCTTTTGAACATGTGCCAGGAAGTGCAAACTATATAATCTAGCTTCTAAAGTAATTTCTTCAAATATGAACATGTGTCGGGTCTTTAAATTAGAAGTAGAAGGGAGTTTGTCCCAAATGTAGTCGATGTGACATCTTATCTTATTTAATGAATTTTATTTTATCTAAAAGAAAGTATGTATATTAACACGACACGAGTATTAATTAGAGATGACGAAAATAATTACATTTAAAAGTTTTAGAAACTAAAACCCACCTTTAAAAAGCTCAACAACTAAAAATAGAATAAGTTTTAGAGTTCACTAAAATAAAAAAATTCAACAAAGATGGACTAGTGACTAATAACCTAAATACGTCCTTCAAAAATATATTTTAGGATTTAGAAAAAAGTTAAAAAAAATATAGGAATTTAAAAAGCAATTTTAAGAAATAATAATAAACGAGAGTAATTAATTTTCCATTTTTGAAAAAGACAGTGGCAATTTTGAGGTCTTGGCGAGTGACAGTGTGAGAGCGCGGGAAATCGGCAAAAAGAACAGCGGCCACGGTTTGTGCTTCTGTTATTTGATTTCCCCTTTTTCTATTTTAACGATCACTCTTTTTTCTTCTTCCTCAGCGGCAGAGGGCCACAGTTTCTTCCATTTTCTCTATTATTTATACCCAAATCTCTCCCTATTTCAACTCCTTTTGCTGTCTTCAACTTCAACCCATCAAAAATTTCCCTTCTTTTTCCTCTCTTTTTCTCTCCCTCCATTCAGTGAGGTAGAGGGGGCGCTCATTTCTGCTTGATTCTTATTTTTGCTGCCCTGTTTTTAAGCTTACACAATGTCGGCTTACAGAGATGAGGATCCTCGCATCCATGGCATCAGAACCCAGATTCGTGTTGTGCCGAATTTCCCTCAGCCAGGTTTGACCCTCTCGCTGTATTTTTCCCTTTCGTTATTTCAATTTGTGTAAATTTATTTTCTCTTCCTGCCCTCTTTGGATGCTTGAAGAATATGTTGGTCAATCGAAGTTCAATGCATTTTCTTTTTGTCAAATGGATTCTGGGGTTTATTCTTCTTTCGGGAGGAAGATGACCCATCTGTGGTTGTGACTTGGAAATTTTGTTAATCTTTTTGGGTGTGCTCGTTCTTCTTTCGGCAGGTATCATGTTCCAAGACATAACCACTCTGCTACTCGACCCCAAAGCATTCAAGAATACAATTGATTTGTTCGTCGAGCGCTACAAAGGGAAAAACATTTCGGTTGTTGCAGGTGAAAAGGAAGTAAAAGAAATCATTTAATTTTTTTTCTTTTCAATATATATATATATTTTGAGTAAAGATTAATGTATTCTGATGACGATGATCCAAAGCTGGGTAGAAACTTGTCGCTTTTGATTAGCCTGAAGATGGCGGGGTCCATTCTTTGGAGAAAAAGTAGCTTTAAATGATGTAGAAGTGCCCCCATTGCATGAATTTCCGGTTGTTTTTTATAATGCTTTTGGTACATATTAATCATTGATGAATGGAAGTGACTGTGGGTTTGGGGAGTGATTCTATGTTTGACTACAAGCAAGCTTTCTTAGTGGGCTATGCCACTGATTGCTGTGTGTGACCATTTTTTTACCTGATCAGCTTATGTTGGTTCTCTCTCTCCCTCTGTTACTCTCCCTTTCCCTCTGTTACTCTCACCTCTGGCCTCTACTTTCTCTTTATTTGGCCATGTGATTCGTCATATTTGTATTCACTGTGGTAGGGGATCGATTTTTACCCGTCTCCATACGAAGGGATGCCTGATTGGACTTTAATTGCACCGTGACATTTTGGCTCCATCATGATGTGAATTCCTTTTCTTTTTTACTCAATTGTTGGTTTACTTTATCCACACCTCTAACTTTAAGACTTCGTGCCCATTTCCCCTTTGTTCCTGTGAACAAGAGAAGCTCTCTTCTTCTAGCGTTTACACTGTTGTATATCTTGAAATTTTTTTCTATACTGTTGTTTATTTATTGTGGCTGTCCTGTTTAAAGAAGTACAGTTTCCATCATTTTCATTTATCTGCCTGTTTCTATTACTTCTTTTGAACTAACATCTAATAAAGAGTATTTGTAACAATACAAACTGATTAAGAATATCTGGGGTTCGTGCCAGTAAGTGAAATTAGAACCACATAAATATATTTCTGGTAATGACTTGACATCATGATGGTTGTTGGAAAAAACCAAAACTGTCCATATACTATTAATCCTTGAAGTCTTGTACCAAAAATGCAACTTCATTCCTTTCAATCACATACTTGATAATTTTATTATCATGCTTGTCCCCCTTATGATTTATAATTTTTTTATTACTGTGCTCAGTGGACTTTAGTGGCTTCATATATTCGTATCAATATTACCTTAATGCAGATCTTCTGTTACAAACAGCTCTAATTCTTTTCCAAGGATGATATAAGCATGTTCTTATCATTTCTGTTAACGTGTCTTTTACCAATGGGCCTATGTGATTCAATTCAGTGGATTCAGTCCAAAGAGGTTGCTTCCATGTTCTATCAAGGAAATTTGGCCCTTTACTTCGAAATTTTAGTACTCAACCAGATTCACAGTTTATGAAGTTTTATCCTTCTATCATTACTGTAACTTATAATCAGCACTCAAATGTCTTTCAGCCAGTTAATAAATTCTTGGTTCTTTGCAATATTGTTATCATGATTGTGATTAGCTAGTTCTTAATTTCACCAAGTTTATTTTATTCATTTCAAGCATTATTTTCTTCCAAACTTTGCTTTGGCTACCTAGCTGCATCTTTTGTTATTTCCATCTAGAAATAATGTGGTTTATGCATTACATACATCTTTCTATCAAAGTAATATATTGTCAAAAAGCTTGTCATCCACATTCATTTCTGAAATCTATGGTTGCTTGGCAGGAGTTGAAGCTCGAGGTTTTATATTTGGCCCTCCTATTGCATTGGCTATAGGAGCAAAATTTGTTCCTTTAAGGAAACCAAGGAAGCTACCTGGTAATTTGTACAATTACCCATTTTTTCCTTGAGTTTCTATTTAAACTATCTCGGTTAGTAGTAGTGATTAACTGATCGTACACGCCATATTCTGCTTAGAAGATAAATTACCATATCTTTTTGAAGTACATTGAATCGTAATTAAAAGAAGTTGGATTCTGGTCCTGGGATACATGTTTGCAGCATAAGTTGAATTATCTTGGATAAAAATTCTTCCTTCTTTATGAATAGTGAATATTATCAACTTTCACCATGACAGGTGAAGTTATTTCTGAAAAGTACATATTAGAATACGGAAGTGATTGCCTAGAGATGCATGTTGGAGCCATCAAGCCTCATGAACGGGCGTTAGTGGTGGACGACTTAATTGCGACAGGTGGCACTCTCCGTGCGGCTATGAATTTACTTGGTGAGACTTCCTTTTGATATTGTTATATAAGCTAAATAAGTTAGATTGTTATATAGTGGGATATTATACCTTATTGCATAAGAATTATTTTCTAAGACTAGAAAAATCTATAATGTAAAGGCTGTCATTTTGGGTCCAGATTTGATGCTTGTTTTGTTCGGTTTGAAGTCCTTGTGTCATTTAAAGACTAAGCCCGTCCCCTGTAGCTTTAGTATAAAGACAGTGCATTAACAGAGATTCTGTACTTATTGCAGAATTTGTCTGTTTCAGAAAACAAACCAAATAATTGATGTTTTAGCTCAATATTCTCTGACTAGTGGGTGTAGGTTCTAATAAGTTTAACATCATGAAAACTGGACACGAAACTTTAGGTGCTGATTATACAAGGAAGATTATAAAAGGAATTCCAGGCTATAAACTTTGGTTTATATGATATTTTTCAACTCATTCTGTTCAATGATGATCCATATAGGAAAAATGAACATCTTTTTCACTACAATTCAAATATTTGTAATCTAAATGCATTGTTTTTTTTTCTTTTTCAGAACGTGTTGGAGCTGAAGTAATAGAATGTGCTTGCGTCATTGAATTGCCAGATTTAAAGGTGTGACTGATCCTTCAACTCCTCTTGTCAATGGTTATAAAGTTCAAAGTAGGTGCAATAGTTAGGCAGGTCTTGTTTGGCTTCATCTGTCTTTCCAGTATTTTTTTCTTTTATTATTTTTATTTGCGTTCATCCTATATATCACAAATTTGAGATTACATCTAAAACTTCTAATAATTAATCTGCAAATACTTACTTCAGGAAGAATTAATATTTCCTAATAATCATTTGCAGAGAAGTTATTACTTATTAGTGTTTATTTTCCTCCAGCAACTGCAAGTCTTGACTGGTCCAAGTAGGCACAAGTTATTTGACTTGAATGTTCTTCTGTTGGACTACACAAATCATGCCATTAGAATTATGTAACTGATAGAGATTTTTTTTTTTTTGGATTGAATTCAATAATAAGGGGGTGGGGATTGAATCTTCAACCTTGAGGAAGGTAATCAGTGCCTCATCAACTTGAGTTATGCTTGGAGGATTGGCTACTGATAGGGAAATGTGGATAATGGCAATTTGGTCTAAGTTGAAAGACGTATGAATAACTATTTTGAAGGAGTTGTTTTTCTCATTTTCTTTTAGGCTCTCCATAGAGTAAGCTACTTTCAGAAACTGACTTGTAAAACAGTGATTTTAAGTGTAGAACTACGTTAAAAGCAATTTTGAAAACAAAGCCAAAAACTGTTTCTCAAAACCTCCCAAACATTTGCTTTCTAGTTTTGAAGTACGGTTAGGTGAACTGCTGCAGGTTACATTTTCCCCACTTTTTGTGGACCCCTTGACCCCTTTACATGTGGAGCAAAGTTACTTAATATAGGATTGATAGACACTAGACGTATCTCTATGGACATGAATTCATGTAGGAACCGAACTCTAGATAATTTTCGATATCTCTTGTCAGCAATGCTGCAATGACATTTCTCTTGATGATGCAGGGTCGGGATCGGTTGAACGGTAAGCCATTGTTCGTGCTAGTAGAGTATCATTAGTGCAGGAAGATAAGTTTTCATCCATTGATGCAGCAAAGATGGAGTTTGCATCTGAGGATGATATTGGCCTGGCCAGTGCCACCTTATAAAATCTTATATTCAACTCAAAGCCAATGTGACAAACAAACCATCGTCCCTCTCAACCTCTGCCCCACCCCTCAAAAACAAAAAAAAGAATCTGCTCAAATGCCATTTTCACTGTCCAATGATTTGGTGAGTTTGGGTAGGAGCCTTAATTCTATCTTGTACACACCATTTAATTGTGAAAAAGGCTATTCAGGTAGATGCTTGTAGCTGGACTCTGTTGTTCTTTTTCCCCATCTCTCTAGTTTCCTTGAAAATAAATATCTATCTTCCCCACAATATTTGTCCGTTTCAGATTTAACTCCACGTGGTTTTATTTGCCCAATAGGACTCGTACCAATTGTGATACTATTTTTGTTCACTTCTAACGGATGTAAGATTTCGCTCGGGAATTATATTTATGGTCAAAGTGATGAAACAAAGAGAGACTAATTGGGTTACTTTAGTGTGAAGAACTTTGCTTGGAAGCATAGATGTGGAATGTGATGTTGAAGATTAAAATAAGGGCTGGAGCTTGCTGATGGAGTCAAGTATGTTGATCACTTTTTGCAGCTTTGATAAATGAGGGGAATTAAAGAGAGAAAAAAAAAAGGGTTGGGTGTCAAAGACAGTGAAATGGCAACATCTATTTATTATTATTTTTTTTTGGTTTGATTATGTATGATATAGCTTTCATTTTCTGTCAAGGAAAAGCAAGGTTTGGTCATTACCAGCGTGACTTGCGCTATACTTATGCCCATTTCTTTGTTGCAAATTGGAATTGAACGACCATATTTGTTTGCTTCATTTTTTTCAACTTTTACTACATTTTATTTTTCTTTCATTTCCTTCTTTTTAATTTCATTTTCAAAGTTGAAAAGATTATGCATTGTGTTCAAATTTTGTAGCCATTTAGTCTATAACTTTAATATATAAGATTTCTGTTTCCATAGTTTGAAATTTGTAACAATTTAGCATTTACCATGAAAAATTGTGTCAATGTATGTGAAATGTCGTGAATTACATGAAGTTTTGAAATGTATTTGGACTCTGAGTGATTTGTTGGATCTATTTAAATAAATTTATTATAGGTTGATAAAATTTTTCGACTAAATCATTATAAATTTTAAACTATAGGAACTAGATCATTATACATTAAAGTTGGGGCTACATCATATCAAATTTTAAATTACAAAGATTAAATTGTTAGCACCCAATGTGTTTTTCAATCTTAATTTGCTAAACAACTTGTTTTAAATTTGTTTTAACAAAAAATAATTTATGTTCTAATAATTTATAATCAACATTTTAAAAATTTTATCTAAAGGTAACATGTATATATGCATATGAAGTATGGAAAATAAATCCATTCGAGCATAGTTTAGTGGATAAGTCACCAATTATGTCCCTTAAAACTATTCTTATTTTTTAAAAATTTACTTGAAAACGATTCAAATATATAATTAAAAAAAATCTACATGTTTCTACAAAATGGTTTGTAAACATATCCAAAATCTTTGTTATTTCATCGGTCATATTAGGGATTAGTACGTCAAACTTTGTGCTAACCATCAATAAAAATTTAACAATTTTGTATTTTTTTAAACAACATTTTTTTAAAAAAATATTTCTCTTATCGGTAAAAAGTTTGATAATGATTAAGAAAGAAAATTTAATGATGCTAATGGAGAAGCATCTAAGTATTTTTCTTTTACCAACGTGACTAGTCAATTTTCAAAAATACTTGGACAAGTTGTATCTGAGATGACATAGTTTTCAAAATACCATAAAACTATATATATACAAATATAGAAAGGAAAGCTTGAAGGAGTAGAAAATCCAAATTGATTCCATTCTTTTTCAAGTACAAATACTTTCCCTACCAATTTGCCAAACCAAACACTTGAATTTCTGAGCCAACACAAAGGAATAACCAATATCTTCCCAAATCTTGCCTCGGCCTCAAAATTGAAATTCCATCAAATTGGGGCAAATGTATTTGCACATTAATTTCAAACATAAGAAACCGTAAACATTGGTTAATTAGCATTTATCAACACAATTTTTACATAATCACACAAATAATATCAACAACGGTCCACAGACAAAAATGAGACATGAGAAATCCCCAAAAATAAAAAGAGAAAAATTGTGTTGATAAATGCAAGATGAAAGATGAAAAGAGATTTTCATCCCAAAAAATCCGAAAGAAAAATAAGAAAATGCAAAAAAAAAAAATTATAATAATGATTTCCATTTTTTTTTTTTGGGAATTTTTACAATTTGTAGATGATGAGGAAACAAGGGAGCACCGCTCGCGAGTCGAACACTAGCAACTCGCCATTCTCCCCACTCACTGAGTCGAGTCCAACTCGGCCTTCCAGAAACGAGTCGATTTTCAGATGCTTCGTGACCCGGCCGGCGATGACCCGACAAACCAACATCGCTCTCCTCCCTCTCCCTCCGCCGGCCTTCTCGTGGGCCGACCCGCTCCCGGCGAACGTGCAAATCGCCGACCCTTTCATCCCGGGGAACGTCCACGCGCCGCCGCCGCCACATCCGTCGTACTTCGCGCAGTCAGACGTCGGACCCATGCAGTGGAACCGCATCACCTCGTTCCCGTCGGCGGCGCACCGCGCATTCTCCTCGTCGGCTGGACTGCCCGTCGCCGCCCTCGCCTTCACCATCTCGCGATACTCCTCGAACCGGGCCACCGTCTTCGACCCGTTTTGGACTTTGAAAATCATCTCGACCCGACCCGCAAACGCCTTGGGGCTCCAGCTCGTGTGGAAGATAATCTCCACCACGCTCCGCGAGTGGTGGCCCTCCGGCAACTCCGACAACGCCGGAAATATAAAATCGTTCGCTCGCATCGGCCGCGACGAGACGCTCATTCTCGGCCGCGTACAAGGACTCGAACCGGGTTCCGATTTAACCGCTCTCGGGTTCCTCGACACCGGCGGCGGAGACCGTTTAGCCTTCTTCGATTTGGCGGTGGTTTCGACGACGTCTTTGAGACTCTGAACGCCCTTCCGGCAACTGCCGCTCGGAATCAAATTTTTAGGGCTCGGATGATAAACGTCTTCAAACGCTCTCGATTTGCACTGAAGCGATTTCACCCACGCGCTCGCCATTAACAGACCTCAAAACGACGCAACCCTCCCCGTCACCGTCACAGTCGTCGGAGATTCGCCGGATTTTGTCTCTTTTAGTTTTTTTTTCTTGCCCTCTCTATGAAGAAGCTCAAGTTGGATTGTGGCTGTGTCTCATTCTCTGTAAAGAAAAGGGAAAAGGGGAAATGGTGGGTGCGAAGAGAAGGGGGGAGGCGCAGGCGCTATAGTAAATGAAGGTTTTTATTACACCCACCTATGGGGACGGAATGACGAAACTACCCTCGTGTGAATTTTTGTTGGTCCTCTCATCTCCGCCCACGTGGACCCGGTCTGATTTTCTCGTACAGAGAAGACCAAAAGAAAATTAAGTTTGCGAAAACAAATTTTCATCAAATGGTTTTCAGAGATTTGTGGTCCCCACACCAGTCACTTTTTTTCTTTTTTCTTTTTTTATTTTTTTGTCAATCTCTGATGGATTCAATTGGATCCACATGATTAGGTCTCGATCGTGATTTCAGTTACGCCTTACCGCACTTGATTATAACCTAATTTGACTTTAATTCCTATTAATTTAATTTAATACAATACTCTTTTTTTCTTTGTTTTTTTCGTAGTGCAATGTAATTAATCCTAATTAAGCTCATTGATTACATTTCTCGCCTGTTACAACCCCCCATATTTAATGATATTTAATTTTCATCAAATTCTTTTTTTTCTCAATCTAATAAGTTTTATTCCATTAAAAAGAAAAAACGATTTTAATATTCGTGTATATAAATTATTTTTTTCCCTTATGGGTGATTAGAAAAAAGGTTTTATCTTTATAACTACTGTTTTTTCTCATCATTTATTTTGTTGTTTTGTTTGGGTACTGTTTTGTCTATTTGCTGAACAAGAAAAGTCTTCCTTGTGCTTCTGGAGAGAGCTAATAATTTTAATTTACTATTTTAAATGCGAATCAAAATTAAATTACAAACACCCTGAAATGGTTTAGGGCCAAAAGAAAAAAAAAATTTTGAGGAAATAAGTCGAAATTTTATGGTTGTTAGCTGATTAAGATATTAAGATTCTTTCAACAACTAAATATTGTAAAAGTTTTAGGTTAGACTTGTATAATGTGTTCTGACGAATACATGCACACATGATAAATCTGTCAAACACACTCTGATACTGGTTCAATTGAATGAAGTAAAAAGTAGGGTTGTAGAGCGTCTCAAATCTCTTCTGTAATTTATAGAGGGAGTCTTCTTGAGTTAGTTTAGTGGATCGACTCGATGAAGTCTATACGGCTTGATTGAGTGGTCTCGCCCTAGTTGGATCGAGTATGATTTGATCGGATGGTCCCACCCTAGTCACTTCCTTAACCTAGTTAATACAATAATTTCACCTAGGATAAATTTGTTTATCTAGAACTCTAACTTGATTAAATCCATAGATTAAAGTCAACATTACACTACATTTAATGACAATCAAGAAAAATCATATATCCAAAAGTTAAATACTGATTAAACAAACCTAAATTTCTACCACTTATTTAATTGTACAATGTAAATAAAATTATATCCAAGTTGACAAGTATTCAATCTCAGCTTGAATTTATGGAAATCATGAACGACTAAACATCTCTTAAATATTTAGGATTGGAGTTAAGTGTGAGAGACATGTTTTATAATTATTGTTGAATGGATTTACTAAGAAGTTGAATTTGGGAACATGATAACATTATGAGAATTCTCTTGCAATCCTTACTTTTTATCTTCTTGTCTTTATATTTCTTTTCTTTTGCTTTCTTCAACT